>NW_019168270.1:2057425-2156772 GCF_002303985.1 Durio zibethinus
TAAGATTTTTAATAAATATGAATAAATTTTATTATATTGGAATCTGTTCATTAAATAAATAAATAAATAAAAAAAACCACCTAACTTGTTCAAAGGAAAATATATTCCCCTCCAAACAGCTATCCTATCAGTGGAGCTGGACAACTTATAATGATGATCATTTGTTAACCAGTACAACATTGTAGGGGAAGGGTGCTGTCACTTTTGAGACAATTATTTATTGTAATTTGGCTGCTCTATTGCTAAAGTATGTCCACTTTATGTCATGGGAGGGACCTTTGCCTCTGCCCATCATCTGCTTAATTGATTAACAATGTCGTTTTCTGATATTCTTGTTGCTGAAGATTAGGCATTACAATTTTATTATACTACTATTTGACATAGTAAAATCATGGAGCAGTTCTTCTGTTTGATTTTGATATATCAGTTTTTTTTTTTTTATTATCAGTATTTAACAGCCATTACTGTTAAATGAGGTCTGATCAAAGTTAGCGGTAGTCTTCAACATGAGACCTTCAATTTTTAAGTCGATTCTTATATCATTAGACTAATAATTCATTGGTTTAATAATATAATTTTACATATAAACTCTTCAACGAAAACATTCATACTTGTTGAGAAGAAAAATTAAGATTTTTTCTACATTTTCTCTTTGATGAGTTCATTTCAATGCTGAGAATAAGATGAAATTTGATTATGAAAAAGTAATAATTTATTAATCTCAAACTATATTACATAGCTTTTTCCACAAAGGATGAGAGTGAACAAAATTGTACTAGCTATTTGTTTAAAATTATATAGTTTAATTAAAAAAAATTTTATAAAAAAATTCGGAGTAGATAAATTATTCAATTCTTTAAATCAAGATAAGATATGTCATATCTAATAATTTAAAGTAAATAATTACATATCATATATTCAAAATAATCTTAATAAATGACCATAAAAAATATTCAAATCTAAAATTTTTTTTATCAAAAAAGATGAATATTAATCAATACTAATTAAAATCTTATTTCATATAACTGATAAAAGGGTTAATATAAAAAATATATATAATTTCTTTTCATATTGAGAAAAAAAAAAGATTTGTCAAATACAATCATTCCTCTCAAATCTCACATCTTTCTTGAACTGGCATTTTGACCCAATGATTCATGTCTACAGCCAAAAGCTGTTGCCCTTAGTCCTAGGTTCCATACCTAAATAATCCACTAGCAAATACTAAAAAAATAGCAGATTAAGAATATAGTTTGAGTTTCAGATAAATATTATCTTTTTAAAATAATTTTATAAATTAATTAAATTTAAATTTAAATTTAAAACATTTTTATTTTAATTATCTTATTAATATATCTTAATTATCTCCTTTAATATTTCCTATTCATTTTAAAATTCAAACTCAAATATTTTAAACTAAAATTTTAAACTTTAAGGTCTCATTGGTTGATGTAATCCAATGTAATGGGAATTCATTCTCATCCTACTTCAATTTCATCCGTGGTTAAAACAATATTTGATGAGTATTAATGATATTTTGACAGATCAAAACAAAATTCCATATAATAAAAATGAATTCTCATCGCATTAGATTATTTGGCTTAGAGAATCCTAATTGTCCGATGTTCCATTGAAGATATATCGGCAAACTAACAGTTGAAGTAATTTCATTTAGCAAGGATAGAAACAGTTTTTGTGAGTGTTGGTGAAGGAAACTCAAATTCCAAGAAAATGTTGGTCATCCCCGTTTAACAGGGGCATTCACATACAATGATGATGATAATGATGATGTTTTTGTTGCCATTGCTATTTCATATTCAAAAGCAAAGGAATCAATCCCGCGTCCAATGTGACAGTCCAATTACAATTGGATTCCTTGAAAAATGCAATCATAAAGGGCCCCCACTGTCAATCACACCGCCGCGCTTGCTTCTTGGGTTGGTGAATTACATATATTCAGCTATCACCTATTATCAACCAACATTCATAAAATCATGTGCATGCACACACACTTCTCTCACGCATTTTTTCAACCACTTAATATACACACCATCCTCCCTTACATACCCCGTGGGATTTTCCATCTTCATATATATATATATATATATATATATATGTATGTATGTATGTATGTATGTATATATATTCAAAACTTGGATAGGATTTCTTACATAAATTATTAAAAATTGAAATGAATTTCATAAATTTTGTAAAAGAAATTTATTTCGAACATAGAATCACAAAATTAATATTTGAAATATAAAATCATTTACCTGGTCATGTTTTACTTTAATTAAACTAAAGAACAAATTTGAACATGCGAAAAAAAAAAAGAACATGGTGTCAAATGTCAGCTACTTAAATATACGAAGCTACATAGTTGTTTGACATTGTACTCATTTTTTTTTTCTTTTAAATGTAGATTACAGCTTGAATCTTAAATTTTTCTTAAATCTCCTTAGAACAAATCAAATGTACTTGTATTAGAAATTCGAAATCAATAATTAAGTTATTGTAGGTTTTTTTAAAGGAAGCCGCATTTTTAAGAAAAAAAAAAGAGGTTATAGGTGTTTGAATTTAAATTTAAGAGCTGATGGATACCACCTCTTAAAACCTAATTTAGCATTATAGTTGAAAGTAGCTTTTGCATTCAAAGTTATTTTTGATTCAAAAACTCAATGTTTAACAACAAAAAAAGAAATGGCTTTTCAATTTAAATATCAACTTTGCAAACCCAAATAAAAAAAAAAAAAAACTCCTTAATTGGTGTTTTTACAATGAAAAAATGTGCTTGAGATAGGAAATTATTATATTATCTCTAAATTTCTAATATTTTATTATTTTATGTGTATTTTTTAAGACATTTTAATTACTCATAATATTTTTTCACAACAATTACAAGCACTTTTCTAATGAAATTTTTTAAATGCATTTTTTAATCTAATTTTTTTAACCACAATGTTAATGCTAAACTAACACTAAAAATAATTATATGAATCAACTGAATTAAGCTTCAAGTTCAATTTTTATACTTTTTGATCCCTTTAATTTTAATTAATTAATTAATTAATTATTAGTGTTTCTTAATCCCAATGCAGAGAATAAAGTGTGAATTACAGCTGATGTTCCCCATCATTTATTGAAAGGAAGATATTACAGATTCAAAATATCAAAAAAAAAAAGAAGATAAGTTTTATACTATTACAATTAATTAATGTCATTAAACTCTTTTTCATCTGTAGCTGCATACAAGTAGAGAAGCATTGAACATTTCCTTCATTGTTCTTGGATGTGCATGGCTGGACTCTTTACCCATTACCCACCTACTTATTACTTTCTGTCACCATGAATATTTCATAATTATAAGTTCTTCAGTTTTTTTTTTTTTTTAAATCTAGTTAAGGATCATGCCTATTCCATTTTTTTTAAAATCTTTTAAAATTTTGTTTATCAATTCGATTCCTGTATATAGCTAGCTCATGGTTTTATTGTGTTTACCAATAATTTGGTGCAAAACAATGGCTTTGGAGAAAGGGGATCTCAATCTTTAATGTAAATGTCTATATACATTAATGTTGGTGATGGTCGTTGCTCTTGTTAAATATTCCACCACACCCATTTGTTTAATTGTTTTTATTTTTTATATTATGGTGAATGGGCCATCTAGGGGAAAGAAACCAACAAAGTGAGAAAGAGACAGAGTGATCATGGAGTTTGGGGAATAATTATGTACCTTTGTTATATTTTCTAACAATTTTAATTTATTAATTATTTGTGAAGAAGAATAATTACAAGGGTATAATAATATATCTTTCATATCTAATGTGAATATAATTATGCAACACTAATTGCATTCCAGCAGTAAAGCATATTCGATCCTACCTATATAATTTTAGATCTCATCATTTATTGTAAACCATTGCTATATAAATATAAATATAAATATTATAATATATAAATTTTATCCATTTATTTTAAAATTTGAATTCGAAACTTTTAAAATGAAACTTTAAACTCTGGTTGTTGAGATATGTTAATGTTTTCATTGTTCAGAAAGAAAATTTTTTTGAAACTAAAACGGGAAATTAATGTTAGTATACCATATTATTCACAAATGGTATGGAGATAATAAATAATAATTTAATAAATATTTATTTCTTGTGAATAGTAAAATTGTCAAAAGATAGTCGGATTTGTTCAACACTTGGAATTTTTCTAGTAGAATATGATGTTTTAACTACTAGCTAGGTGATCACATTGAAAATCAAAGAGAATAATTTTTATGACAGAAGATATATATATATATATATATGTTAGAAATTTTTTTTCATGGGAAAGGAATCCAAGATTTAAAGGTATTATTTAGATCTGATAATTTTAATATTTTTATTATGTTTGTTTAATGTTAAAAATATGTAAAATATAAAAATTATCGTATTATAATTCGTGTTAACTCGTAAAATATGAAATACATTTTTTAATTTTTGTCAAATTTTAATAGTTTTATTAAAATTTTAAATCGTATCATTTTTATATTTTTTTTATCGTTTTCGTATCATATTATCGTATCACGTCTAAAATTATTAGGTATAATATTACCTAATCAGGTTTATATTTTCCAGTAAATTGTCTCAAACAAATACATTTTACAAATGCTGATTTTTCCTTTTCTCAGCCGAGTAAACTGATGAGCACCATTGCTTTGCTATGAAAGCAATGTGATGATAGAATTAAAGATGGGTTTCCTCCTATTGCTTTCTAATGATAGTAACCATTTTCTCACTTTTCGAAGATAAGTCACCAAAGAACTGTTTCTCTCTTTTTTATAACAATCAACATTTTCCCAAAGTAAAAAAGCAGATAGGTGCATTGCCTCTTAAAGATTGTTTTACAACTGTTAGTTCACCTCATCTGCGTTGAGAATCGAACCCATGAGTGATTTCACACCTCACCTAAATTGGTTCCATTATTAAGAGCTTGTAAAAAAGTTGATGATAAAGAAGAGGTCTTCAAATTTTAAAAGTTTTAGATTTCAAGTTTTAAGCTTTTTTACATCTGTATTTAATCTAATTTTATGTTAGTTTATTAATTTATTTTTGTGATTTATTTATTTTCATATCATATACGTTAAAAATTATTTGATCATGACTATAATTTTTAAACGGACATATGATTTCATAATTAAAAAAAAATTTTATTTAGCTTTGTAGAGTTGGCCATTTGATTTTGTCCACAATGCTAACATTCGTTCACATCACATGATCATCACACTTTCAAAAAAATTCTATAAAATTTGAGAAAAAAAAAAGTTGCCAAATTCAAATTCTATGTGCTTTTTGTGCATACAAGTACAAGTCATGCAAAGCCTGCCATGCACCTAAAAATTGAAGATTTTCCATGCCTAGAAATTATGACGTTGGAAACATGGAAGAACAATCTCCATAATTCTAGCAAAAATTGTGTAGCCTAAGATATTTTATTTTGAAGTTGTGTTAATATCAAAAGTGGTTTTAATTGCTTTGAGCGATAAAAAATAATAAATTATTTATCAAAGAGTTTGAAATGTGACACATTTCAAAACAAAAACCATAGGCAACGGTCAAAGACAACGGTACATTTCATATTAAAAACAAAACTTTAGGTTTCTCGTGACTCTCATAATTATTCAAAGATTATTCCCAATTTGAAAGAAAACCCATTAAAACGAATGACATGTCTAAATCAAAATGAAATTAGAGAAGAATTACCAAGTTAGATTATAACTCAAGATATTATTTTTGTAATAAAACAGTTATAATTTGAGAACAAAAGAAATTCTAATATTAAGATTTAAATATTTAATTTGTCAAATTTTTTTTATAATTATATAAATCAATTAAATTATATGTTTTAACTAAGATATGGATTTAGACACACGCCAAATGTTGAACGGCTAAAATCACATAATCGGTGGTCCCTTTTACTAAAACACTTATGCTTCCATACAAGATCGAGTTGTAATCCACCACCTGTTTTTTAGCAATCATAGTGAAGGACACTTACCTCATTTCCTTGGGGACAAAATCATTGTACATGGTTTATCTCACAAAAAACCAAACCAAAACCCATGTTTCAATTTTAGTTTTGTTTATTTATGTAAAGTTTTAATTTCCCTTTGCTAAAAACCAAGAAAAGTTTCAAAATCACCCACCTAGAGGCTCAAACGAAAGCTTCCGAAGTTCCAGCTTTGATTGTATGCTAAGCTGGCACCAGCTTTCGACCTGGCTCTCCTCCAGTTATCGCCTCACGCGTTACCCCACCACCATACCCTACCCTTTCCCTCTTTCTTTCCAAATCTCTTCTCTTAATTAGCATTTCTTTTCCTATATAAATAGCCCTCTTTGAAAACTCAAACCCCACTCAAGATATTCACAAAACAACTCTCCCCTTCTGTCTTTTTCTCCATCTGTCTTTAGTTTTGAGATTTTCCATAGGTAAGAAGAAATGGGTTCTTCTTGGAATGGTGTTTCCATGTTTGTGCTGGTTGGTTTGGTGGTAAACTCTTTGGTAGTTGTTGCCTTTGCTGGTGACTTGTACCAGGATTTCGACTTAACCTGGGGTGGCAACAGGGGTAAGATTTTCAATGGTGGGAAGCTTCTGTCTTTGTCTTTGGACAGGGATTCAGGTTCAGGTTTTCAGTCCAAAAATGAGTATTTGTTTGGGAGAATTGATATGCAGCTCAAGCTTGTTGCTGGCAACTCTGCTGGCACAGTAACTGCTTATTATGTATGTTAAAAAACAGTACTAATTTCTTCATTCTTTTACCTTTATTTTAGCCTTTCAACTTCATAATAAAATGCCTTTAGGTTTGATTGGCTTGTAGAATGATTAGTCCTGGCCTACTTGAAAACACCTTTAAGAATTATTAGTGGGTAAACAGAAGTGAAAGTTGAAGGGCACCTATCAACTTTCAAGACCATGGATTTTATATGAAAAAAGAAATTATTCATTCACAAGAATGAACTTATTATTGTCTGCCACATTAAAAAAGTCACAAAAATATGGTACGGTCATACTATTTTCTTTGAACCATCCTATCTTGTGACCTTTTCTAACAAGGCATGAAACATTAGATTAGATACCCTACTCCACTTTTAATTTTTACATGTTTTTCCAGTGTTTTTAATTCTTTTCCTTTTTATAATATATAAAATATTAAAATTATCATATTAAAATTTATGTCCGACACATTAAACATTAAACATTTTTTATTTTGACTAAACTTACATAATTTTTATCAAAATTTTAACCTATCACTTTTATTTCATTCTTGTCTTGTCTAAAATTGCAAGTTTACCTTTTCAACTCTATTTATCATTTTCATGTTCAAACATAAAATTTCTTTTCTCCTAAAATGACAAGTGCCATGCGGGGTAAAAAAAGTTTGTCCTGCCTATTGAAGTTCCAAGCCATTTTTTCCTCGTAAAATATAGTAGCGTGTCATCAAACATGTGTTACATACATGTTAAAAGTGATTCTTCATGAAGACTTGACAAGTTTTTCTCTTACGTTTGCAAGTAATTTAACTATTTTTTTCTTCTTTTTGCAGCTGTCTTCTCAAGGGCCAACTCATGATGAGATCGACTTCGAGTTCTTGGGGAATCTTAGTGGTGACCCCTACGTTTTGCACACCAATGTCTACACTCAAGGCAAAGGGAACAGAGAGCAGCAATTTTATCTCTGGTTCGACCCCACAAGAAACTTCCACACCTATTCTATTATTTGGAAGCCCCAACACATAATGTGAGAGCAACCCACCAATGTCTTTTTAATGTCTGTTGTCATAAAATAGTTCTAACATTCTATATTTTTTGGTTTTGTCTTGTCAGTTTCTTGGTGGATAACATTCCCATTAGAGTATTCAAGAATGCTGAATCAATTGGTGTGCCCTTCCCCAAGAACCAGCCCATGAGGATTTACTCTAGCCTGTGGAATGCTGATGACTGGGCAACAAGGGGTGGATTGGTGAAAACCGATTGGACAAAGGCACCCTTTACAGCATATTACAGGAACTTCAAAGCCAATGCTTGTACTTGGTCTGGAACCGCTTCATCTTGTGCTTCCACAAGCTCAAACTTGGATGGAGCATGGGAAACCAATGAGCTCGAAGCCCCTGGCAGAAGAAGATTGAGATGGGTTCAAAAATACTTCATGATCTACAATTATTGCACTGATTTAAAACGTTTCCCTCAAGGTGTCCCTCCTGAGTGTAAGCGTCCAAGGTTCTGAAAGATGGAAAGAAATGATCTGTTGGCTTAAATCTGAGGGTTTCTGTAATATAGTTAATGGTTGTGTATTCTTTCAGTACGTCCTCCATGCATTCAAGTTTCACTCAACCGGATGCTTAGGGGTCGAATAAGTTATATTTTTTGTTTCTGCCTTTTTTTTTGTTGGTTTTGAATTTTAATAATCTTTTGAGGTTTGAAGATGGCTGTAAATTCGGTTTCAGATAATAAAATTTCCCGTTTCGATAATCAACATAGCTCTGCAAAGATTCATTGTTTTGTTTTTGTTGGATGTTAGGGGTCAGAATAATCCTCTTGACTGGAAATTCTATACAAAAGCAGAGATATCCATAGAATTTATTTCTAGGTTCTTGAAATTGAAACGATTTGTAGCTTTTCTTATGCTGCCTATGATTTCAATCTTAAGAACATGACCAACAATTGTCATAAGTAATTCCCCTCAGCACAGTTACTTAATCTCCCGTGACCATCAAAATAGAATTTTAAACTCTAATAGCAGGAATGTAGACGATGTCTCATTGCATAAATTAAAATTTACCAAGTTTTGGCTCATTAAAAAGAAATTTGATAATTTGTATATTGAAATATATTTATTTTGTGTAAAACACAAATTATTGTCATATTTATCAAAACAAAACACATTTTTTAATTTTTATCAAATTTATATATAACTTTTACTAAAATTTTAAACCATAATTTTTTTTTTATCGTTTTCGAACTTTGTCACTGTCTTTAACATGTAACATTAACAGATGTATTGAGAATAAAAGGAAAAAAAAAAAAAAGGAACTCAAAGCCAAGTGTCCTAGGTAGGCCGAACACATTATGGGCAAACTTATGGAACTGAAGAACTGTCAGAATAAATTATAGTCCTGTAGAAGAAAGGATAAGGCTCTCCTGAGAGGATGTATCAACTTTCAGCAGCTTTACATGGCCGAAATGAGCAAGCTGCCTCTATAATCTAAACATTATCTTGAAATAACCATCAGACACGTGAAAAGGGTGTGGTTTGAGTATGACCGATCATGTCAACTTGAATTTGATCCAAAAATGCTTTCATAAGTGTGCTTCTGGTTTCTATAAAATCAAACCAATTGTCTATAATTTGTTAATTTTTGTTTGTTATATCCAATCCCATATACAAAAACTTTAAGCATTTATATTTTTGAAGGTCAATCATTGTCCATAAGACAATTGGATATGCAATACAAGACAAACATTCGTTTACTCAGTATTTTCCTCTTACTTTGAAACTATTTGTTTGATGAGTTGGCTATTGGAATGACTTGTTCTTCAACATAATTAGCAAATCTCACAGTTGGCCGCCGTCCACATTACATGAACAAAAAGAAACAAGATCTTTGCACAAGCATTAATTAAAATGCTTGAAATATAATTGAGAATCTGTAGCAATTCAGCAGGAGGGGTTTTTCGGAATAGGGCAAGGGGGGGGGGGGGGATGGTTTCGGAGATGCCCTTGTACGGAGTGCAAAGTGCAAGCTATACTTACTGGGGTTCTGCAGTGAATGTCTAGATCATAGTTCATTTGGCTGAGATGGGTTTTGGCGAGTTCTTCAGCATCAGAGGCTTTCTTGCAAGCTTCTTTAGCCTGAATTGACCATATCACGGATTTAGCACGAATTTCTATAGTAATGTTAATCTATGGAGGATATGGATAGTACTGAAATGAAATCAAAATAGTAAGAATATTAAAGATGCTGGAAAGCAGGATTCAACATATGCACTATTACCGGATAAGCTAATATGGTAAAGAAGTCAATAAGATTATTAATGCAATAGCAGCAAGTGCAACATAGCTAAATATCTCAAACATACAGCCATTTTGGTTATTTATAGTAGTTGCACGTGGTTTTGATTGATTTCTAGAAACCAGGCATCATAAACTAGTTCAAATGTAAGTATGCGACATTCATGATTATCAACAAAGCTCTGCTGCTTTTCCTCTGGATAGCTATAGGATGACCATTCCAAAATGAGCGGATGGACCTTCCCCCATTAGCTTCAAATGTCAAGTCTAGCACTTATGTCGACGTGCAGCATGATAAGTAGGCCTCTGAGTTATAGTAATTTTAATCTAGTGGAACCACAAATACAGGAAGCATTCCATTATTATCAGGCAAGAGTTATCACCACTTGATGCAATGATTTTATTTTAAAATTTTCTTAAGTGGTTCCAAACCATTGAAACTTTCTTTGTCATACTAAGTATGCTTTAGAGCCTATTAATGAAGTAAAGTATCCAAAACTTTTAAGCTAGTAATAAGCTGTCACTGGAAGAACCAAGTTATTAAAATTTTCCACAAGATTTTGTATAATTCTAGCCAAGTCATGTGGGACAAACAGGAGAACAAAAAGGTGTTGAAATTGGAAACATGTTTGATCCTTATAGATTACATTTTCCCTGCCCTCCTTTTCACCATGCTTACAAAACGTTGGCTAAACCTACGAAATGAGTAGCCTGAATCAAGATAGCATGCAGTATGGTCAAGCAAATGTATAAATTACCAACCATTAAGCATTTCTTAAAGGGAGATCAAAATTACCATGTTAGCTCACTATATTTGAACAAAGTATGAAGGATAAGAGTTCATGTCATATTCATCTGATTGATGCAAATACTAGGCTGATCTTTAGCACCAAAAGCAGATTTTTCCAACATATTCCGTAGGCATGACAATTCTTTAATCAAATCTAAAGCCACTTCTTCAGCATCTTGCATCTGATTTCTTGAGAATTCAAATGACCTCTCTGCATGAAGCCGAAAAGAACAGTTCAGACAAGTACAAATACCTCTGCATCCATGTGGATTTCTTTTAAGGATTCCCTTTTTGAGACCAGCAGCAGGAATTCCAGGAGGAATAGAGGCTTCAACAAAGCTATCAGCTTCAATTTGCTTTTCACTGTTCGCACATTCCTCAGCAGACTTTATGCAGTGCTCTTCAGTTTCGAGAAGTAACTGACAAGACCCTGATTTAGCATGTTCTTCTCCTGGCAATAGTCTAGAATTGGTAAGAGAGGCCGATGACATGGCTGGTGGCTCAACTACATTTTCCAGGCTAGTTTCTAACTTCTGATTTGTATCCATAGCAGCAGGTTTAACAAGGTAGCCCTTTTCCTGTTGTGCATCCATTATCATTGGGGAATCAGCTACTTGTTTAGGAGGAGATCGTGTCAGTTTATGGTTGGATGAACATCTCCTAGCAGTTTCTGCAGACACAGGCAGCATAATATCATCACCAGTATAATGCTCCACAGAACAACTTTGACCATTGAAAGTTTCCATGCATGTGTCTCTTCCAGAAGTAAAGAAGGGTGAAAGCAACTTTTCTTAGGAACTCTTCTCAACTTTCAGTGACCGATCATTTCCAGAAGCACCTAGTAAAGCATCCAGGAAAAATATTACAAATACTTAAGCTCCAAACTAATTCTAAAACAATAGAATTATGTGAAGGGGAGATGCGGGTGAAGAGTGGAAGAGATAACCTAGGAAATAAAGCAGGACTCACAGGAGTAATCATTTGTTATGTCTTTCCAAAACGGAAGCAATCTTCTATAACTGAATGAGCCAGGAATGTTAGATAACTTCAGATGCAACCGTGGGTTTGGAACCTATTTAACATCACAATCCCAATTACATTAGCATGTATGTTTTTGAAGTTTCATCATTAATTAGTGCAAATGCAAATGTACCTATAGATTTGGCAAAGTACACACTGTGCAAATGAGCTAACATAACTGAAAATACTGGAAGGTTGATAGCATTTTACCAACTTGTTCTTAGGACTTGAGTCTAGGCTTTTATCACTATCTTTACCATTGTTTCTGTGAAAGGTTTCATTTGTTGACTTTTCAATAGTGTGACCAATGCCTTGTGAAAGACAATCCCCTCTGTTTCCTCTGTTATCATCAGTCTCAGATCTAATACACATGTCAGAATCTGTTGGTGTCATCGACATACGTTCTCCATTCAAGTCTTCAACTTGTTCCACGACTTCAGCATCATTGTCAACTCTTTGCTGTAAACTGCATTTTCTATTTCCTTCCACTTCAGACAAAGCAGGATTCACAGAATTCAGTTGTTGAGCTTCAAAACAATGACAAATAGTGGCTTTTGGCATCCCTTCAACCTCCAACTTCTTTGGATCATTGTTAGAATTTAGTGTAACTTCGTCATAATCACAAGACTCACACTTATCGCTAACTGTGGACAAAATCTGATCCAAAACTACTATATTTTGAGCATTGCAAGGAGATGCAACATTACTTTTTGCAACCTCACCATCATCCATCAACATTTTATCACTAGAAACCACACCAGCTAAATTTTCCTTGTCGAAATGAGAATCCTCTATACTTGAACATGAATCATGTTTCAAACAATTCAAATTCTGGTCTTCACAAGTAACTTTTAACTCAAGTTTCTGAATCTCTTCATCAACATGTGGCATTGAGGAAGACTCATTGACCCGTGAGGTGAGGGAATCAACTGACACCATGTTCAACTCCTTACCAGAATCACTGTTATGACCGTCCAAGGAGCAGCCAGTTGTGTTAGATTTATCTGCCAAAGTTTCTTGACTATTTGAAGCCAACAATTGCTTCTGTTCCAAACCCTTCTCAGTTATTTGACAATGACCCATTATTGGGAACCTGTAAAGATCATATACAAGAATGTTTTAGTGTCATAGTTTTAAATATCGTTTCCATTTTGTCACCATGTGCAACCAAAGTTTGAAAAGAGAACAGAAGCAAAGAGAAAATGAGCAAAGGAATTACGAGAATAATCCTTTTCTATACCCATCAAATAAGGAAGCAATCTTCTGTAACTGAATGAGCCTGGCCTTTTGAAAAGCTTCACTCGAGAACATGGTTTAAGAACCTACTCCAAAACAGATAGGCAACCAGCATTACTAAAAATCACTAATAAGTGTATAGGCATTACATAAAATTATAACACATTATGCTTGAATAGAAAATTCATTTATTCAAATTATGCAACAATTTGAACATAATTTTAACATATAGAGTCGCATAAAGGAAAATACATACTGAAAATTTAAAGATTGGCTATCTTCTTTTTTTTTTCTACTTTTTTTCATTAATAACGAACAAATGACTAAAATGCAACATCAGTTCTAACATAAATGTTTTATATAAATTAAAATGATCCATTGTTTCTCTCAAGAAAATATTACTAATTTATTTCGCATTTAAGCTCGATTTTTTTCCCCAAATGTCAGTATCAAAAACATACAATTTGAATAAGAAATTTGTTCATTTGATCCATGTAGTGGAGATGGTATCGAACAGGTCACGGATTGAAATCCTAGTACTTTCCTTATTCTTATACTACGGTCCCTTTGTAAAAAAAATATACATTTTGAGAAGCCAAGTCCAGAAAGAAAATAAAAGCCAATAGCAAAAGTAACAATCAAATGTTAAATGATAGTCATTTAAATAAAAATTCGATAGTGAAAATCTTACTGTTTTGATTGAATAATTCATGCCATTTCTCTCCTCGTGAGAGCCCTTTTCCGTGCATCCCTCAAGTTTCTGTAAGTTTTCACTTGGCTTCTTTTCTAAAAATTCATCTGAAAAGTCATTTCCATTTCTTCCCATCACTTGTTTGGCTCCAAATATCTCAGCATCCGGTGGCGTTGACTGCACAAAATCCTCATTCGACATATCCAACTTTTTAAAATCCCCATTTTCACACGCTTCTTGATTTCCATCAAAACAATTCCCAGCAACCTCACTCTTTCCCAGATCCTTAGTGTCATCCGAACAGTTGGGAATTACCCCATTAGTGGAAGAGGGAGAGAAGACCCGTCTTAACCGGAGATCTTTGACGGAAACGGAAGATAAATCATAGCCCACCGATGAATCTTCAGATGGAGAGCTATTTTTTCGTTTTTTGATACAGAGTTTCGGATCTCGTGGTGTCCGCCGCGGCTGAAGTTGGGTCCGGATTTGCCTGACCGGTTGCGATGAAGATGGATCTGGAACTTGCTACGAGTGAAGATTCCTGTTAAGGAATGGGTCGTCGGAAGGGATAGTTGCTTCCGCTTCTTGGATATTTCCTTTAACTCTGCCATTGGTAAACCCTCAGCGAGAAATAGTGAGACCGAGAGTGGAACGGAGATGAAAGGGGCTTGGCGGGAAATGTGAGACGATGAGCATATGTAGGGCGGGGAAGCATATCTGAGCTTGGCGGGAAATAATATGGGTTTGGGCCGTATGTTTTATGAGCTGGCTTCAAGCACAAGCAGGGTTTTAGTAAGAAAACTCAATAATTTTTATATAAATTTTATATTTTAAATGTATTTTGTATTTTCATTATCAATTAGTTTAGCTGCTAAACATAATTCATATTATATAATTTAATATATATAGAGAATGATCAATTTATATCAATATAAAACTAAAAAATTTTATATTTTTTTAATAGTGATATCAACAGATCCAATGATGAAATTAAATTATTTTTTCCCTTTTTTTATTTATTTCTCTAATCTTTTGGACCTATTAAAATTAATGACAAAAAATATGTAAATCTTTTTAATTTTATATTAGTTTAAGTTAATTCCAAATTATATATATAAAAAAGAGACCACTTATATTAAGAATTATATTTTTTTTATTGTTGGATAAAATGGCTAATGATCAATTCGGATGGACGGTAAGATTAATTTTGATAAGATTAAAAATAACAGTGATAATGAGATTAGTTATTGATTAAAATCAATAGTGAAATATGTATTTAGATATAAATGAAGTGATAGTATTGAGATGAAATATGATAAGAAAAGAAAATATATTTGTTTATTATTTATTTATATTAAATTTAAAGTTTTTAAAGGTCCTTTTAAAAACATTAATTATTTAAGATATATTTAAAAATAATAATAATGTGATAAAATGGAATGTTATTTTCTAAATTCACTAAAAGATTTTAGTCTTAAATTTCCAAGTATATGGGTAAAATTGTAATAAAAGAATACGAGTAAGAATTAAAAAAGTTTGAACTTGGTGTGGTGAGTCACCACATTTCTTCCCACCAAGGGAACAATGGTCTCCCACCGATGCCACATAGACAAAATCGTGTCGTGACTTTGTTATTCAAATAGCAACTCACGGTGGAATTGCACTTAGGTTGTCAGTCGAGTAAGAAGTTTAGGCTACTAATTAGCTTGCCACTAATTATTCTCGATTATCATTAATCTACTAAAAGGATGCTTAAATACGTCAAAATGTAGCAACGTTTCATTCCATATCAGATAAGTGTTAAATGTAAGTGTTATAAATTTAATTTTGATTTAAAAATTAAAAATATGTAATTCTTAAATTAATATAAGTAAATCCTTTATATATATATATATATATATATCTCTTAAAAAGCATTACTTATTTTCTTTTATATTTTTTTGTTGAAAGTATTAATGAGGATTTTTTTGAAATTTCTAATTTAACCTTACATTTATTATCTTATTATTTGTTTGATTGAAAATGATATTACATAAATAAACCTTTTTTAATTTGCAACTTTCAAATGTCATGATCTTATAATTGAGTCATAATCCTATATCGACTGTGTACTAAAATTGATAATGGGATAAAAAAGTTCACATCATCACCTTCTTGTGAGGTACTTTTTTTAGGATAAAATCGTGAGACCAATATGATCGAAGTAGATAATATATCACGATGATATAAAACTATAACAGTTAGGTTGATTTGGAACGTCAAACGAGTTTATACCCAAGTTTTGGAGCCACATAAGCTTAATAGTTAAGTCTCGACCTATGATAAGTGATATTAGAACTAGCTTTAAAAGTACTAAAGATGTGCCGTTGAGAACAGTGGGCTCTCATTAAAGTGAGAGAGGATGTCATAGTCTTAGAAAAGAGCCATGAATCCCCACATCAGCTATATATTAGAGTTGATAATAGGATAAAAGGGTTCACACTATCACTTTCTTGTAATGTGTCCTTTGTGGGATAAATCATGACACAAAATGAGCTAAAACGGATAATACCTCACAAGGGTATAAACCCTAACAATTAGGCTAATTTGACATGCTGAATAAAGAAATTATGTTCAAGTAAACAAATATGTCATGGTTACAGGAGTCTATACATCGCATATAGGCTTAGGCTTCTCATATAGGCTTAGTCATGGTTGCAGGAGTCTATACATCGCATAGGCTTAGGCTTTAAGTTAAGGGCATCGCATATAGGCTTACGCTTTAAGTTAAGGGCATCATGGTATAACCGTCGAGGTAAGGTAAGGCAGGACCTAAGGAGATCGAATGGAAGGGTACATAGACAAGTAAATCCCTTATGACACTCCTTTAATTTAAGAGGATTCATCATTCGAGGGGAAGTAGACTACTCAAGAATTTCACATTTCATTTATGTCCTAATTTCGAATTGAATAAAGAATTAAGAAATTTACACCACTACCCCATTGTGAGGCACATTTTATAGAATAAAATTAAAAGGCAAAGGGGGTCGATATCTCACAAAAGTGTAAATTATAATAATTAGACTAATCTGAGATGTGGAATGAGTCCATGCTTAGATTCTAGAACAGTACGAGTTTAAAGATTGAGTCTCAACTCATGATACAAGCGTTAACTTATTCAATAATCAATTGAATATTAACGAGAACTTTAATTCTCTTAATTTTATAAACTAATTATATATATGATTTTTTTTAGAAATTATAATTGTAATCAAGTATTAAATTTATACATAAAAAATTATTGAATAATTAACTAATAAATTATAATATAACTAAATAATTTCAAGATAAAATTAAATCAAACCTATACACAATAAAACTTGAATTTCAAACCTCATAATTTTAGGACCTCCTATTTACCAATAAACTAAGACCTCATATATATATATATATATATATATGATTTTTTTTATGGAATTATTTTGAAAAAAGAATGTTGGTTTTTTACTTTCTAAAGAAAAATGTAAAAAATATTTTGATTAACAGAGTTGGGTAGTCCCAAGGTAGCCCATAAAGGCCATAAATGGGCTTAATTCCATTGTCCCAGTGTACTTTGTGTTGGCATTTGCTCCAGCCTCCATGCCTGTCATGTTTTTCAACCTATTTTTTAATTTTTTTAGTCAATCAAATAAAAAAAATATTTTTTTAATTTTTAGAAAAAAATCATTTCAACAAAATAAACGAGTTTTTTGTCAAGAAAATAATAAATAATAAATATCAATATTTAAAAAAAAACCAAAGAAAGTAAAGCTTCAATTATCATCTAATATATGTACCAATTGAATTTAGTTGGACAAAATGACTACGACAAAAAATTATATATTAGAATTAAGTCAATCAATTCGTACAATCTATTATTTTTATATATTATAACTCAAAATTTAACATTTATATATAATTATATTTAAAAAATAATATCTCATAATTTTAAATTCAATTTTCAAAACTTATAATTTTTTAATTTACAGACTATGAAATCTTTTATATATAAAAATTTTATATAAAAAAATCAAGTACAACAAATCTTATTAGCATCGAAAACAACGATAGGCTTTGTGGACCGATAAATATAATGAATCGACCGAGACTTTCTTTTTCTCAGCTTGAAATGCTCATCTTCTTCGATATTAATCATGGCAGAAGCTGCACCAAATTCACCATCTTGAACCCTCCTTCGCTTCCCCGTGAAACCAACACTGCCATCAATGTTATCGTCGTGCCCACATAGTTTAATCAGTTGCCGAGCCACATCTATCTCTGATTCTGAAAAACCCAACGTTCCTTCATATTCACATGCAAATGAAAGCTTCGCCATGACCGATATATAATTTACAAGACGAGAGAAACAAACAAGGGTTTTTTATACATAGATGAGGCGTGTAATAAGAGCGAAATTTCGTGGTTATGGGAAGGAAAAAGCTGATCAAAGACGCGTAGGGTTTGGATTATTTGTTGCATCATCTGGTATTTAATAAAATATATATATAAATAACAAAATATTTTCATGCTTACACACGACGAAGCTTTGATTTATTCTTTGTTCCTTGTTTGGGATGTCTGTGATTCTTTGCTCGTTGATCAGCTTGTTCATATTATGTTCTCATTCTCATTGGCTTTTAGATTGGACAGGCTTTAAAAAAAGTCATACACGTTTTGGATATGGCCTGAATTGTACTTTTTAATTTGATTCGTCGAGACAAATACTACAATTCCCCTTGTTTTTGCATAAAAACACTTTTAAAAATTAATATATGTATTTTTATGAATAAGGCCATTTATTCGGTTCATGAGTACAATTTTACTTAAGTTCAACCTTAAGCAAGATTTTTTAAATTGGTGCCTAATTTGATTAAACCCAAAAATTATTTTATTTAATAAAAAAATATTTTATTTATTTTTAATTAAAATTTTTTAAAATATTAATACTAAAAATCTTTTAATATTTTAATTTTAAATATTTTTATAATTCTTCTTAAGTCAAATTTAGACATAATTTTAAAATATTTTAATATTCAATAATAAGTAGAATTTTAATAATAAACAATAAATATTAATATAAAGTGTTCTTTTAACAATATGAATATTTTAAATAAATTATTAATATTTTAAATATAAAAATATTTTATCTTATTTTTTATTGACAAAAATATTTATTACTATTTTAATAGTATAAATATTTTTAGTATTTCAATAATAAATATTACTATTTTTAATATTAATAGAAAAAATATTTTAACAGTAATAAAACACTTTTGTTTTAAGTGTTTAATATTAATAAAATTTTTATTAAAATATAATTATTTTTGAATATTAATAATATATTAAAATATCTTTAATATTTTAACAATTATGTCAATATTATTTAAAAAAAATAGATTTTTCAAAAATTAACTAAATAATATAAAATATTTTCACTAATTTATCCAAATAATAAAATTTTTTTATTTTTTCAAAAAATATAAAAAATTTTCAAAAAAAAAATTTCTAAATTTCAATTTTCACAAACAAATAAGGCCTACATATTTGTAGTCCTCGTAAAAATTGTACATTTGAGATTAGCTCCAACAAAAAATCATTATAGAATTCAAATTTACAATCATTTACATCAAGACAAACAAACTCAATTGAACCAATTCTTGATTGATTAAATACAATATTATTTATTTTTTGCAATTAATTCCCAATTTCACTACCAAAAGAAGAGCAATGCCAAAGGAGAGAAAGTTTGTTAATGAAATTGTTTTCCATTAGACATGAAATATATATATATATATAATTAAATTCTAATAAAACAAAGTTTTTATATATTTTTTTTAAATAATTTCATGCAGCATTAATACTTTTACAAATCTAACTGTTAATAATAGTCTTGCATTTTTTTTTTTATATCCATTTCTTCAAACTATATTTGATAAAATTAACAAAATGGTTCACTTTTCTTAAATATAATAAAATTCAATAAACAATAGAAACTTTCTCAAAAGAAATGAGAACTGGATATCTGCTAGAACAAGATACGTTGAATCTAACAAGTGATATCCAGAGATTTTCTTTAGGTTGGGATCTTACCTTGTTCATTTCCTGCAAATTCATTGTATTGGTTTTCAAAAACAGACAACAGCAACAACTCTTCAGTCATCTTTCTTACCATTGTTGTCAACCCATATTTCAACAGCTCCATTGTTGCTGAAAACAATCTTGGATTTTCCAGAAATGAGCTCTGCCGATACTCAATAATCCACGTATTAGGATCCAATTGAATGACAGAAGCACCCCATTTCCTTTGCACCCATGAAGCATTTGCTATTCTAGTTACAAATCCAATCCTTCCATTGGACCACTACAAAACCCAAAAATGAAAGGAAAAACAAATACTAATCAAGAATACATTATTATAGCCTTCTGAGGTTCAATCTACTTGTTTCTGCTGCTATGTACTATTTTTTTCCTTGAAGCTGTCATAATTTGAACTCTGACGTTGGCTTATAGGCTAACTTTTTGTTTCTTCAAAAATTATTAGAAGGTACAAAATTCTACTTACTAAAATATAAAGCACATTTAAACAAAGTTAAATCATGAATTTTGCTATTCTCAAAAAGGAAATTGAAGCTAAATAAGTTCTTTGTATTCATCAAAAGGAAAATAAAAGTGCATAGCTTAGCATTTACTTCTGTTACTCTGCCAGATAAGATGGTAAATGATCTGGAAGAAAATCTAGTTGTAAGCAATCCTGCCGTTTGCAGAGGCCATCCCCAAATCCTGACCTCTTCCATTGCCGATTTGTACAATATACAATGCGAATTCAGGAGCAAACTACCCTGTAATTAATTCATAACACACATTAGTTTTAGCATATATAAATTCAATTGTCAGAACCAATTCCTAGTAAAAAGTTGAAAAAAAAATCTTTAAACCTGATCAATTTCCCATATGGAATCCGTATTGCTGCAATTTGAAACCTTCCCATTAGCAAATCCCTCCAGCTCATTTTGCAAGAACCTCAATTTTCCATTCAAATCTTGCACAACCAAAGCTTTCTCGCCAATACTTCTAACAATATCCCTTGTCAACGTTGGCTTTAGAAACCCACCAAAAACCCATAAAAGCCCAGTCTCCATTCCAAAAACCAAGCTCAAACCCAAAAGAAACTTCCAAAATACACCCTGAAAACTACCTTTTTTTCCCTTCTTCTCCTTCTTCTCTCTGTAAATTAATCTGGCAGTTGATTTCAGAGCCGGAGACTCCACGAGGCAGCAAGAACTCGATCTGGGTGTTGACATAATCGAAGGATCGAAAGAGATTGGGGTTTGATCTACAACATTAGGCTTCGAAGATGAGAGCTTAGTGAAGGAGCTCTTTTGGATGCTAGCAGGCATGAGATCAAGAGTAGCGCTGATGCTGGCCAAACAAATTTCACAGTTGCAATTGGCGTCTTTTCTGCATCCAGGGTAATAGCAGCTGTCTCGAGTTTCACTACAGATATCATCTTCCATAGTGGTGGTGGTCGATTTCACTGAAGATGATAATGCACTTAGCGGGGGTTTCATCGCTTCTTGTCTCTGGTTTACCGTTTTGCTTTTCTCTTTGGAAAAAGGTAGCGTTAAACGAGATTTAACGGGATAGGCTGATAGGGTTTTCAAATTTGAACCTTTAACGGTCATGTGATGTGGGATTTCTTTTTTCCACGTTGGATGAGGTTAGTAAATGACTAAAATAACCCTGCATTATTTATTTATTTATTATTTTGGCCACAGCATTCTTTTTGTTTCGTTTACCAACTTGAGATTTAGATTTAGAATTAAAATTTTAATTAAATAAAAAATGTTAGATTCAGACTAGGGTCTTAAACTTTAAACAATGGGCTCTACATGGGGTAAGCGGGCTTAATTGGGCCCTTCAAAAATTTGGCCCACAACTCTGCTTAAGTTGTTTTTTACCAGATTTCCATTCAATTTGTCCATGAAAGTCCGTTTATTTTAAATTTAATATCAAACTATAAAAATATTTTAAAAATAATTAAAATTAAAATTAAATTAAACTAAAATATTTTTATGTGTTGAATCTGAACTTGAAAAATCTTACTTTAATACCCGAATAAATTGGAGCAACCATAACTTCTTGTTGACACTATTAAGAATATTAGTCTATTTGCAAGATAAGTAAATATATATATATATATCTATCTCCCTTCTGACTTGAAATTTGAAATGACTTCTTTATTCGTAATTTTTTATCCATTTGTGAAATTAATGGTAATTTGTCAATAACTGCATGGTTTATGGGTAGAGTATTATATTTTTATTTCAGTGATAAAGGTTCATATCATGCTAGTCCCGAGTACAAAAAAAAAATTTAATGGTAATTTTATGGATGACATAGTGTTTCCATTTCCATATTTCAAGTTACAAAATCATTTTGAAGTCATGAAAATTTTTATATAGTGTTATCTCACATATGTTAAATTTTAAATTTTTGTAATTTAATATTTAATTTAGTCTCTTTTATTATTATTAATTAATTTTAGATTAGATGCATAATATAATACTAAAACTTAGATTTTATTTTATTATTGATATCTTTTTTTTTTAAAATTTGTCACATGATAAATTATTATATTTTCATCCTACATATGATGAAAGTTTATTAATTAGTATCATTTCACATACGTTAAATCTTAATATTTGACAAGCCGCTTGCTTGATCAGTGAGCTTGGATGAATTCGAACTAGATATTTGACCAGGGTTTTTACAAGATTAGGTCGGACTTGTCTTGGACGATAAAATAATTTTAATATACTCAAGCATAAATGAGCAGGCTTACTCGGGTTAAATTTGGGTATGATTTATACGTGTTATCGATTGAATTTGATATAATTTATGAATATTTTTAACTTTTTAATGCATCAAAATTTTAAATTCTATAAACTAAGGTTAGAGTAATGCAATGTATTTTTTTTATTTATCATATTAATTCAAAAAATTTTTTGTTTATCATATTAATTTATTAATTATTTTATATATATCCAAATAGAATGTGTGATAACTATGCTGATAGTGTTTAAAAACTTCATCAATGTAAGAGATAATATTGCATATTTTATTTTTTAAGAAATTATTTTATTTATTGTCAATGAAAATTTTAAACTCCACAAAATTCATAAAGTGATATATAATATTAGAAAAATTGAAATGCTAATTAAAAATAAGTAAATTCATCTAGGTCTTTAAGTTTTAAGTATAATTTATTTTAAATTTATTAATTTTAAAAATAGATATTTTATTCAAAAATTTCAATTAATAAGACAATGAAGTTCTTCTGTCAATTATCTCTTAATTATTTGATTAAGAGTCTCATTAAAAGATAATTTTATTCTTGAAAATTAACGGTCTTAAATACTTACATAAAATAACAACTTATAATAATATATTTATTTTGTTATATATATATATATATATATTTACATATTAGCATATTTATAATTATAAATTTTGTTTTATATGTTTTATTTAAAAAATCTTTTTTATATTATTAATATGTTTTATGTATTTTGAGAAAAACAAAAACAAATTATTATTTTAAAATATTATGTTATATAAATATTTTAGTACATTAATATTTTAATGAGTAAAATAGCCATTTAATGAGAATTTTAATGAAATAATTAAAAGATAACTAGAAAGACTTCTTTATTCTATTAATTAAAAAAAAAATTTTGAGTTGGTCATTTGGAGATATTTTTTTATTTTTTTAACTAACTAAAAAAATTTTCTTTTATAGGAAAACAAATCAAAAGCTAATTATGTTTAATTTATTTATTTATAATGTGTTTGACAGCTAAATAAAAGAGATTCTCATCACATTGTGATGTCTTGAACCCTAAATCCCTACCACCATAATATTAATTATGAATAAATAGGTAACTTCAAATATTAATTCAATAATTATTATTTCATATAAAAATATATTCACACAACAGAGTCTTAACAATCAAAACTAATAATCTCGCAAGTTACTTGAAACTTAATGTTTTTTTTTTCCCTAAATTTTAATATACATTCTCATTTAATTTAAAGATAATACAAATCTATTTTTTTTAAAAATAATACAAATCTTGATGCAAAACACAAGTAAGCCAAATCATGGCACCAATTAAAAACAGGCTGCGAAATTAGGTTGAGTGCCGGCCAAACAAGCTCCAAGCATTCAATTAAATCAACTTGGGATTTTATCCGTCGCTGAATATCCAAAAAGGGTTGAAAAGAAAATTAATCAGCTACATGACCTTCATCTTCTTAACAGTCTGAGTAATATTCAAAGGCTTGGTCGAGCTGTAGATGAAATCAATCGACTTAAACCGCCTCTTTGTTGGCCGGAGATGGTCATCTTCTTCGTCCTCCAGTGGCCGATCTATCTTCAAGCTTTCCCTGGGATTGCTTTCATCAATTTCTTCTTCTTCTTCTTCTTCTTCTTTCCTTTTCTCTGACCCTTTGTCGCCAATATTATTGTCGCTGTATTTTTTACAGAGCAGCATCAGCTGGCGAGCCACGTCCATCTCCATTTCTGAGAAACTCCAGATTTTTTTGCTTTTACGTGCGGATGATGATTTTGCCATTGTTCTTAAAGGAGAAGGAAAAAGGCGAAGCTGCCTTTTTTATAGACTTCAACTTAAACCGACTTAATTCCCAATATTCGACATAGGTTACGTGTACAGCAGCTATTGGATAAAATTTAACAAGATAACTTTCTGGTCAAGATATTGATTGATGATGTTATGTGGGTTAAAATTTTCGAGACAATATATTTTTTTTTAACCAATGTTTGCATCGCCACAACAAATATTAGAGTAAAATTTTTTTACCAATATTAAAGATAATATAATAATAAAAAGTTATTTGATTATTTTCTTTTCTATTAAATTAAGATTCAATTTTTGTGAAAAAAGTTTTAAGAAAAAATTTTAAATATATTAAATTGATATAGAGACTGAATCTTTAATATTGTTAAAAAAAATTATGCTCGTGCAAAACTTAGGATATTCATGATCATATTATCAAAAATAAAATTTTTTCATGAATAGTGGCGAATCCACCTGGTGTTCATGAACATTCTCAAAATTGAAAAATAATAAAATTTAAAAAACACTCCCAAAAAAGAAAAAAAATTCTCTAAATATTATAAAATTAATAAATCTATTAATAATTATATATATTATAACTGTATATATTCAAAAAAAATTTCTGACTCTATCACTATTCATAAATGGAATGGACCGTAACAAATAAAAATGTTACGAATCTTTTTTTTTTTTTAATAGTCAGATGATCGAACAATTGAATATATGATTGAATATTTCGATACTTCTCTATGACAATGGATAAGACTTTGAGAAAAAAAATTTCATGATATGTATCCAATCTATTGAGTTTTTTTTTTTTTTTTTTTTTTTTGTTCTTCACTTTGATAAACACTCCCAAATTCCAAACCTATTGTTAGGACTTAAAAAATGAGAAATACATAGAGCTGCTGGTTAACACTTGACCTTAATTTGGTGCCTGATCTTTAATCATATTACATGTATACATTATCATCCGAGCCCTCCTATCAAGAATCAAAGCCCAAAAGTATTGGGAGACTGATCTGTTTCGTAGGCTTGTGTTTAGGCGAGCTTGAACACCAAATTTATTGTGTTAATTGGGTTTTGAACATAAAATCAATTAGGCTGAAATACGACCATGCATGGACAGCTGCAGCCCACACCATTGGGTCGAATCTGAGTCGACTGACACCTGAAGTCATACACCCACCGCTCACGATCTATACACAAAAGATGAAGCCATTGTTTTGATGATTAGCATGAATAATTCTTCCTCAATTAATCACTTTGTGGAGGATACAAATAATAAAAATGGTGATGATATCAAAGGGATCAATCAAACAATGAGTGGTCCATGTTGAGTTTGGGCAGCCATGGCCAGGTCGAATTGCCTTAAAGAAATTGAAGGGAAAGCAATAATATCAGGCCGCTTGAAATCTTTCCAACCCTTTACAGGGTTGGTTGTGGTTGTACCATCCAATCCTATGTGTGTAACATGCTTCACATCTGTTGGGAACCCAATTTCCATCTCTGCTGTTTCTTCCTCCATTTCTTTGTAAACTGAAATACCACAAGGCTGCATGCATTAGTAAGTTCAAGGAAAATATATACTTTCAAAACACTACATCCAAAAGCCACGTGTATCAGTGTATGTTTGAAAATTAACTTTTCAGACCATTGTTTTACACCACCTAACTAAAAATAAACTAGGATAAAAATATTTGCATGATTTGTTGATAAAATATTATACTTTTAATTTCAATGATTTAAATTCAAATTTTAACAAATTCAAGTACCAAAAATACTAAGATCAAGGTCATATTTTTGAAGAAATGATTATACACTCTATTTCTACGTATATCATTTTCATATAAATCGTATAACAAAATTGCATTTTTCAAAAAAATTAACTATTTATTACATAGCATATGTTATAATTCAATAAACTCATTAATGATTATTATATAAAATAGTTGCTTTTTTGTTTAAACATGATTATATCACATGATTTGAATGGAAGTATCATATACTCATATAAAGTAACCATATTATATAATCCTTTCTCTTTATTTACTTGCCTTAGTCAAAGCATGCGTGAAAAAAATTAGGCTCACCTGTCTAATACATGTACAACCAAATAATTTGGCAGAGAAAAGTAATCGGTTTAAGTAATTATCAGACTTACCAAATAACTGAGAGAAACTTTTTAGAGTAGTCCTGATCAATCTGTATATCCCACTGGATATGTTGGGCTTTGGCAGAGGCAACCAACCAAATGAGTTCTTTGTTCTTCCCTTGGATGAACATTCTTCTCCTACTTGTTTACCGTAATTACAAACAGTATCAGACAAAACCTAATTAGACATTGACAGGCACCTAAGAAAAGATCAGAGAGAAATTACAAACTGAGAGAGATCATGATCATACTTGTTGGAGTTGCTTCTGATTTTGGTTTCCTGGGGGGACTTTTGCCAACAGCAACACTTGCCTGAGAAGAACAGCCATTGGAGAAAGGAAGAACTATAAACCTTTCCATTCTGTCTTTCATTCCTTCATTGATGATGAAAACCAAATGGCAATGGAAATGGATGGAACTATTGGGTGAGTTATAATCGTTGGATCTTGGCTTTATGAACAAGCTAGACTGATTTTGGCTTGGAAATGGAAAGAACCACTTATCGGCATTAAAATGGTGAGGCATCGAGAGAGTCTGATGATGGAGTGGGTTGGGTTTGTTAGTTGGTTAAACTGTGCAACTCAACCTAATTTTTGCTGATTAAAGCCTACTACAACTCTTTGTTTATCATTCTCTAATTATTGGTGGTGGGCTCGCTCTGGTTGTCCTCTCTTGCATTTCAAGCCACCATTAATGATCACGTCATTAATTCAATCCCTGATCATTTTCTTTTTTCTTTCAGATATTTCTTCATGATCGACCTGGAATTGGCATAATGGCATCAATCATAGAGTGAATCAGAAGTGACTTCACCATCGAATTCAACGACAGGCTCAAGCATTCCTTAGTTGTGAAAAAAGTAGGATAGCATGATGCATATGTCTAGTAAGGGAGAAGTCCGCCAGACTCGTGAGTCTTGGTTCAATTAAAGTCGAGATATAAGATAGAATTTTAAAATTCAGATCCAACCCATAAACATTTCTAAAATCGAGTTAGTCTTTTAAATGTTTTAGGATACAATTTTTTGTCTTTTCCCCGATTGTATTTTATCTTCTAAATTGTTATCATTATCTTGATAATAATTTAAAAATCAATATAGCGATACGATATAAAAATAATAAAAAAATATAAAATGATATAATTTAAAATTTTAATAAAAACAATGTATGGATTTTGATAAAACCTAAAAACAAATAATTTAAAATTTAATTTAATTGGTTCATATAATTATTCTTAAAAAAATGGCATCCAATAAATCGATGTTCAAATTATTAGCATGGTCACATAATTAACCCTACTCAATTTCAAAAACCTTAACATAGTATAGGTGTTTCAAAAACCTTAATTTAGTATAAGTGTCTTAGTAAATTTGTGTAACTTAGATAAATTGACTCCATTAAAATTAATAAAATTTAAAAAGAAGATAAAAAAATTCCTAAAATGTCTTATATTTATATTATATTATTTTTTTACATGGCTATAAATTTTTACACAATTTAACTACTAAAAATAATATTCTAAGGTGAAATATGGTATATTTCAAATATATTATCACATACATTAATCTTTAAATTTTAGTTATTTGAAAATATTATTTACTTGTTAATAGAAAGGAAGCCTTCAAACCTTGCAATCTTTAGATTCAAGTTTCACCAAGAACGAGTTTTGTCTAAAATTATATATTGATTATTTGGTTGTTAACTTGATTTGCTTATTGGTTTTTCTTTGAGTTAAATGAAAAATTATTTAATTATGATGGTAATTTCTTCAAGTACATATAATTTCATAAAAAAATATTGTTTATTTTTATATCTAAACAAATCATTTGTCTTTTTTTTGAAGAAAAAAATAATAACAAAATAAAAATGAAATGAAACCAACTTAACTTATAAAATTCAAAGATAATAAAATTATAGATTAAAAATAATATCTCATTATCATTGTATTAATTTTTTTAATGAAGTAACGAAATAATATATTCTATAATTTTATAGGCTTAAAACTTTCTAATTTAACATAATTTTTTTGTCAATAATATAATACATATAATATTATTTTTATACAATAGAAGTTGAAATATTACCCCCAACTGAATTTTTTTGGCTATCCCCTGATTTAAATCTTAGCACCATAGTCTCTTTTATACCAAAAAAATTTTCAAAAACAAAAATAAATTTCATTTTTGGCATATCGATGTGAATTTAAAACGATAATTTTTATATTTTATTTATATTTAATAAAAATAAATACAATATAAATATATGAATTATAAAATCTAATTACGTGCACTATTTTAATAAAGCCGCTCTCATATTCCCCCGTTTTGCCTTTTCCATATTTCTTTTTTAGGTTTTTTTTTTGTCTTTTTTATTTTATTTTTATTTGCATAATTTGTTTTGTCAAGTTCAACTAACAGGCAAGCACAACTACAGTTTCAATTCAAGGAATTGGGTTTGGACATGTAAATTAGATATATTTGAACCAGTCCAGCCCATCACCTTTTGGACATCATTACAACAATTGGAAATTAAGCTTTATCACTTATCAATTATCTCTTCAGAACATTGAGACCATAAATGAGTGTGAGTTAATATATAATCCATTAGTGATTAATGGACGTCTATCAAAAAATTAGAACAAAAGGATAATATATAATTGACTGATTGTAACATTTTAATTATAGTTTGATGACCAATATATATATAAAATAAAACTTAAGTGATAATTAATTCACTACGTGGTTTACTCTAATTTAAAATTATTCTTGGGTATCATTGAAAACCCTTTCCTCACTCACCAATTTTTGTGTGGTTGTGCCCTCAAAATTAAAGAAAAAAAGACAAAAAAAGGGAAAAGAATGTTCAGAAAGGGAAAGATTGTATAAAAAGGTTTTGTTTCCATAAGCCTTATAGTAGTTCTCAACAAATTCATTTGATTCATAGCATCTTTTTCCAAATATGTAATTAACATCCATGCATAGTTCTTTTAGGAGATTCAAACCCATCACTTAAAAAAACATCCACTAATTATTAAGACTTTATTTGAATAGACAGTGAAATTGATTACAATGAAATTGAAAAAAATAATAAAAATTACTATAGTTATGATTGAAAAAAAAATTATTGTAATTATGATTTAAAAAAACTTAATGAGAAATTTTTGTTGATTTCAATTCACTAAAATTGACATTTGAATTTAACTAGAAATACGATAAATTTAATTGTACTACATTAAAAATATGATAAAATCTATACGGAGACTAAATTAAATTGTAAGTGTTTATGTACGGAACTAAGCTTGTTGGCACTTTCAAGGTTATATCTATAGACTCGAAATTATTAAGTTAAATAGGATCAAATTTATTTGAGTTTTTTTTAATAATATTATATATTATAAATATTTAATATTAATTCGAATTTGATTTGATTTTTTTAAAAAATTGATCTGTTTTTAATTAAATTTTATTAGTTGTTTTTTATATTTAATTTTTATTTTATTATATTATTTTAATATAAATTCTAATATATTTAAATAGATCTAGATAAAAATAATTATTTTTATTTTATAAACATTTAAAATATATATAAACTAATAAAAATTATGATTAATATTTTCAGTTCTTTTATTTTTCGATTTGGAATTAATAAAATTATATAATAATTAAATTTAAACTGAATCAAATAAAAAATATATATAAATTACTACGATATTGAATTGATTTTCAGCGTTCACACTTGGGATTTATTACATTAATCAAAGGTGAGTAGAAGTTAATACCCCAATCTTTCTTACTTTACATCTATTGACTCCAAGTCTTAGGTAATAATTTTCTATAGTTTCACACTTCTTTCTGCACAAAGAAGGAAAAATCTTATCAATATACAATATTTTACCAAATAGTTCCACGTATCAAACGCAAATTTTTGTCAGAAAGGCAAAAGTTGCAAGAAAGATATAGTCAAAATGTTATTGGAAGTCCATTCATTGTGCCAAGACTTTCTTCTGTAAATTTGTATTATATTGCTACAATAGCAATGGGAACAAGAAATTGACCCGTTATTCTTCCAATGACAGACGAGAAAAACCATTGAAACCAGTTAAAGAGTACGTTTTTTCACCATGAAATACGCAGTAGTTGAAGACTTTTGAATTGATCTCAGGGGAGACTCACGGATTGTAGCCATCTGTCTATTCCATTATCTATTGAAAAGTGAATTTTACTTGTATCAATTAATGATCACTTCATCAGTGCTCATTTTCTCTGTTTTACTGAAAAAGTATTATGGGTTTCCCTTTGGATCTCTCCATTTCAATAAGATTACTCTTTTTACTCTTCCTGTTTTTTCATGGTTCTTCAGTGCAGCCATTGTGCCATCCTGATGAACTCTCAGCATTGTTGCAGTTCAAGCAAAGCTTTGTCATCATTAACTCTAGTTCTCATGATTATCCCAAAACTGAATCCTGGAAAGTTGATGAGAAAAGTGGCGACTGCTGTTCTTGGAAGGGGGTGGAATGTGACAATAGCACTGGTCATGTAATCGGCCTTGACCTTAGTAGCAGTTATCTCTTTGGTTCAATCAATTCCAGCAGCAGCCTCTTCCGCCTTTCTCACCTACAATGGCTTAATCTCTCAGACAATGTCTTCAATAATTCTAAAATTCCTTCAGAGATCAAGAACCTCTCAAGACTAACATTCCTTGACCTCTCTTACTCCAACTTCTCCGGTCAGGTACCGTCAGAAATCTTAGAGCTGTCAGAATTAGAGCTCCTTGATCTGTCAGGGAACTCATTGAAGCTTCGAAAGCCAGGGTTGAGGCCTCTGCTTGAGAAGTTATCCAACCTTAACGTACTCGATCTTAGTGATGTGAGAGTATCTTCTTCCATACCTAATAATATCTCACCAAAGTTTTCTTCATTGTCAGCTTTAATTTTATCAAATTGTGACTTGCGTGGTGAGTCTCCCATCGGAATTTTTGAGTTACCCTCGCTTCGGTTGCTCAATCTGCAGTCCAATCCGCAACTTACTGGATATTTACCTGATATTCAAGCCAACCACCCTCTTTTGAAATTATCCCTTGCAAACACAAGTTTTTTTGGGCAGTTGCCAGAATCAATCGGAAACTTGAAGTCCTTGGAATATTTGGACATCAAATACTGCAAATTTCAGGGAAGGTACCATACTCACTTGGTAACCTTACTCAACTCAGATTTCTTGATCTGTCTTCTAACAACTTTTTGGGACCTATTCCTTTCTCTGTTGGAAGACTAAACCAGCTTTTGGGTCTGGACTTCTCTTATAACAAATTTTCCGAAGAGATCCCTTCTTCCTTGGCCAATCTTACCCGGCTTGTTTATCTATCTCTTGCCACCAACAATTTCAACCGTGGAACCTTGTCTTGGCTCGGTACGCAAACCAATCTAACTTACTTGGACCTGACAAACACCAGTTTATCAGGTAACATCACATCTTCTCTAAAAAATTTGACCCAAATTACTTGTTTAGTTATCTTACGTATAATATCCATTAGTGATTGGAAGCTAAATTGCGTTCTTAACCTTTCAAATAATTCACTGACAGGAGAAATTTCACCAATGATATGCAATCTGTATTGTCTTGCTCTGTTGCGTTTGTCCGATAACAATTTGAGCGGATTGCTTCCTCCATGTTTTGGAGACCTCAGCAAAAGTCTGAATGTACTCAATCTTCGAAATAATCACTTTACAGGTGCAATTCCTCAAGCAAACAAAATGGGATGTAAGTTGAAGGTGATAGACTTGAGTCAAAATCAGTTTCAAGGAAAGATACCAAGGTCACTGGTCAATTGTACCATGCTAGCGGCTGTTCACCTCGAATACAATCAAATAAATGATAGCTTCCCCTCTTGGTTGGGTACACTTCCAGAACTCAAGATTCTACTTTTGAGATCTAATGGATTCCATGGTGTGATTGGGAAACCTCAAACCAAATTTCATTTCCCTAAGTTGCAAATCATTGACCTCTCTAACAATTGTTTAATGGGTAATTTACCATTTGGGTACTTCAATACATGGAATTCCATGAAAGTAGCCACAGCAAGAAGCTTGTCATACATGGAAGTAATCCTAAATTTCGACTTTTATTTTGTTTTACCCGACCAAGTCCATGAGTTTCACTTCCGTTGCTCGGTCAAATTGACAAATAAAGGCCAGGAACTTGAATACTGGCATATTCCAGGATCCTTGACGGCCATCGATCTTTCGAACAACATGTTCAGTGGTGAAATCCCGGCAGCCATTGGGAATTTGAAGGCTCTTAAGGTACTTAACCTTTCCATTAACGCTTTTATTGGTCATATCCCATCATGCTTGGGGAATCTAATACAACTAGAATCTTTGGACCTTTCTCAAAATAATCTTTCCGGAGAAATCCCTCAACAATTGGCACAACTTACATTCCTGGCATTCTTCAATGTTTCTCATAACAACCTCCAAGGGCCCATACCTCAAGGAACACAGTTTAGTACATTTGCTACTAATTGCTTTGACGCAAATTCAGGATTATGTGGAAGCCCTTTATCAATAAAATGTGGAATTCCTGAAGCCTCATCGCCACCTTTAAACTCTGAGAAGGTCAAGGCATTGGTAGTGTGTTTGACTTTGGCTGGAAAGTAGTAGCCATAGGATATGGAGCTGGACTAATAATAGGATTGGTTGTTGGCTCCAACTTTATCTTTAGGCCGCTAGTGAACATGAATGTTTTCGGAATAGTCTTTAGAAAGAGGCACCCTAGAAGAGAATAGGAGGCATGGGTTTTGAATCTTGTTAGGTAAAAATGGTCTTGGAGTTTTGAAGTTCTTGTTTATTTATCTTAGATAGTGGATTACGCCAGCAAGGTTAATAGATAATAATTCTTATTTCTTTTTAAAGAAGATTGTAGTAGGGAGATAGAATAAAGGTTGTAAATTTGTCATCATATGTCAATTTCTAATAGTTATTAAATGGATCACTTTCTAAAAGTTTAAGTCTTAAATTTTATTCTAAAAGTATCTTTTGAATTGTTTAATTTAGGTTAGGAAGCCTGAATCACGGCTTTATGTTGATTACTTTAATGATATTAAATTTTTTCATTGCTTGTTCATCAATCTTGACTAATACATTGCTAAAAACAATTCTAAGTGTCATCATTTTTATTATTTTGTATGACTTTTAATCTCCCTTATTTTATCTATAACTCATTTGTAGTGAAAAACGATGAAAATTTTGCTGGCTTCTTCTCTTGCAAGTTCAAAATTGAAATTATTGTTTGATATTTGATTAGTCTTTTCATTTTTTACACTGTATTTTTTATTTTATTTTTGTTACTTTTTATGTTTATTTTGTAATTTGCTTTAATATTCAAATACTTCCCAATTTCCCATGACATTTATTGCAAAAATTGAATTATGGATATAGAATTGAATAAATTTCTGAATACTTTTTATTATTATTAATCATTATTTAAAAATATATCTATTTTGTCTTTCAATTGGGGGTGATAATTAACCAATTCAAGGTGGGTTTGGTTGAGCTATTTTGGATAAAAGGAAATTTGGGTTACTTTTAAATTTGAATTTTTTTTTAATTTAACGCTTAAGTTATTTAGGTTTTAGTCTTGAAATTCAATTCATTCAAAACCCAAATTATTGAGTTATAAAATCAAATCAATTTAAATTAATTTTCAAATCATCCAAATTCAAGTTCATAACTTTTTTAATCAAGTTGAGTCAAGCCAAGCTCTAATTCCATGGATTGAACAGATTTTTCAAATAACCATTATAATTTAAAGACATCAATAGTTTTCTCTTTCAAAAGTAAGATCCAAAGCGTAAGTAACTTTATAAAAAACAAATCAAAGAAACAAGGTAACATAATAATGTAATAAAGATATGTATAATTTCATCTTGCATGTAACAAGTATGGGCCTAGCTTCTAATTTTTTTTGTTGACCAAAATCACTAATAAGTTATAGATAAATTTTTCAGGCACATAAAAATGATAACAGAGTGGATATCTGTAATTTTTGAGATATTCATATCTAAATTCTTTTAATTATCAATTTAAATTTAGTATTATCATATGAATTTGTATCCAATTAAATAAACATTATTTGGTAAATATTGAAATTGATTAAAATATCTGTTTACTTGAGTTTTAAATTTAAGTTCACTTTTAATACATAATAAATAAAAGTTGTTGTTAAGCTTCGAATTTTTTCATAAATATAAAATTTTTCGTATTTTTTATATGTAACTAGATAATAGATTTGAATATTTGATATTATTCATTAAAAAATTTAAACAGATTTAGATATTAAATAATTAAAAGATTCTATCCGAAATCCATATGAATCTCTCACAAATAATAAATCTACCGTCTAAATCCATTAATTACCTATTTAAAAATATCTAAATATAATATAATCATAAAATATTCATTTATTTACTATCTATTGCTATTCTTAAACTCACAAATGAATAACACCTTTATGGACCCAGGTCAGTCCAAATTTTGCTTTTTAAGGCCTATAAGCCCATGTAATTTCCTAAAATTTTTACATGATGTGAAATTTATAAAACAATCCAAACATATACTTGAGAATTTCTTTTTATATTCTCTTTAACCTAATTTACTATAAATTTTTAATTTTAATTGAAGAAAATGATCCAATATTTTTCATTCTAATTTCTTTACCAAATTTGTATATTTAAAATTTATTTATGAGGGATATATAAAATTGAGCCAATTAATTCAAATCCATTAGTTATACTAGTACTTTTTATATAGTATGTATAATTAAGTGTATGGGCCAATTTAAAATTTAAAATTAATTTTTTATATTTGCAATTGTCAAAAATTGAATCTTAATCATTAAAATAAAGAATTCAGTATTCTACAAATAATGTTGTTCAATGGCTTTGTTTAGTCACCACAAACATAAATAGTTAATTATTAATGTTAAGCTCAAATTTTAAAAATTAGTTATATCCAAATAAAATGTTTAGTCACCACAAACATAAAATTCAGACATGATAGAACTAATTAATTATCTAAAAATATTGAAATGGGATTTAATTCAAAGGTTTACTCATCTAGTAAATTCTAATAAGATTGGAGTTCAATTTTAAACATTTGAAAATTTTTCTTCCTCATTTCTCCTTAGATCCCTTCTTTATTAAAAAAAAAAAAAAAACCCTATCTAAAAAGAAGTTCACTATAATTTCAAAGAATTTTCATTCAACAAATTTTGAAAAGAATGATCATCCATACCATAATTATGACTATAAAATATTGTTGTTAAGCCGAACATATAAGGGTACATTATATGTTTAATCTCTCAATTATAGAAAATTTTTTATTTTGATCATTTACTTGTGAAAAGTTATAATTTGTCATGAACATTTATAAAATTATTTTTTATCATTCAATCGTGAAGATTAATAAGATATTGACGTGACATTATCTTACGTTTAAAATGTTACATGAAACTATAAATTTAACAAAAAAAGATAAAATTTTAAAATAAAAGAAACAAATTATATTTTTTTATCATTTAATTTTTTGAAAGTTTCTATTTGGTCACTCAACTTTGATAATTTCATAATTTGGTTATTAATGTTTGTGAAATTATTAATAATTTGGTTTTCATTAATAACATCTTACTATCAACATGGTTTATATCGATTTAATCACCAACATTTATAAAATTGAATTTAATAAATGATTTTACTATTTTTGTTACCATACTTTTAATATTTTATTACATAGAATTTAAGATTATAAATTTTCATTGTAATTAAAACCGTTATGAAATATTTCATATTTCTTTTAAATTTTCTAAGCTGACTGGTATAATTTATGTTGGTTCCAAGATCATCTTCTTGTTGATAAAAATGCCTTCATACGATGCTTGAAGTTGACATCAAAACAGAGAATTGATTGCAATATTCTTCAATTAATTAACTTCAAGACGTGTTTATGAAAATAACTTTTTTAGACTTATTTTGTCCTCACAAGACTTTGGGATGCAAAAAGGATAATCGAAATAGTCTATAAGATAAAATGAAACTTTTGTTTGAACTCACTTTGCATTAATGAAGTTTAAACCACTAAACACCCTTAAAGAAAACGAAAATACTAGTTTTAGGCTTGTATTTTCTGCAACAAACGAAAATGCTACGGCAAACTTTGCAGTTTCTTACCTGGAGGAATTCAGAAAAGGATAGGAACAAGTGGACCAGCAGAGAGCAGAAAACCTGAGATGGAAACCACCGCCAACCATATTGCCAAAGTGAACTTCAATGGAGCGTTGAAACCTGCAGAAGCTATTGGAGGCATTATGGTGGTCGTGAGAAACTACATGGGGAAAGTTTTGGGCTCTTTGTCAAAGCATGTAGATGGGGTTAGGGATGCCACGGTGATCGAAGCCTATACTGCAGCAGCAGGAATAAGCTTTGCAAGAGAGTTAGGCCTCACGTCAATCATATTGGAAGGAGATGCCTTTGAGATTATCACCAAGATTAGGTTGCAAACAAAGGATCTATCTGTAGTAGGGAACATTCTGGATAACGTGAAGATTCTGAAGAATAGTTTAATTTTTTCAGGGTGGAACATACAAGACACCATGCAAACGAGGTTGCCCATAAACTAGCTAGACATGCACCGGTCATGCTGGGAGAGTTACACTAGATAGAGGAATACCTTCCCATCATACATTATACCATAATTTTTTAGTGTAATTCTCTTGCTTGATGATTAATAGATTTATTCTCTTCAAAAAAAAAATAATATGACTTCATTTTTTTCATGCGAACATCCATGTAGCATTGAAGTAACAATTTCATCATATTTTATTAATGATGGATGAAAATTTATGAATTAAATATTTTTAAAAATTATCTAAAATATAAATTTTAAATGTCGCGAATGAAAGTAAAATATTACATAAAAAATGAATATATAATGTAATTTACTCAAAAATTTTCAAAAACCAAAATATCCCTAGATTCAACATTATTCCTTACAGCGATCAATTCCATGGTAACAACAACTCAACTGCCCTTGACCTTTCTTCACTTTGTGACAAGGTCGACCCAATTCGCCTCACAACCTCAGAAACTCCAATTAAACCAGTCCAGCCCATCACCTTTTATTAATTGCAAATTAAGCTTTACTCCCTAGGTCCCTATTTGTTTGTCTTACATTAATTTTTTAGGAGTTTAAAAAAAAATTTGATTTTAATGTATTTAATAGTAAATTTTAAATTAAAGTTTTATTATTTTTAATGTCAAAAAATTAAAAAAAATAATAAAAATAATTTTAAAATATAAAAAGTAAGAGTTTTAAATGTTTAAAAAAAGAAATAAGACATAATTTTGAAGCATAAAAAAAAAAAAAGAAAGATAGACAACTAAGATGGAACAGAGAGAGCATTGCTTATCAATTATCTCTTCACAAGATTTAAAGCAATACTCTCGCGTATCGACTGATTTTTGATAGTTGATATATCATTGAAAATGTACTAAGAGTTTATTCGCATAATGTTTTTTAATTAAAATAAATATTAAAATATAGAGAATTTAAGAATAAATTTATTTTTTAAAAAAATGCTCCCTCATTAATCCTCTAGAGCATAAGTGTGGGCCAATAATTTATTAGTGATTAATGGGCGGATACCCAAAAAATTAGAACATAAAGATATATAAGTGACTCATTGAAACATTTTAATTATAGTTTGATGACCAAAATATATATAAAAAATCAAACATAAGTGATTATTAGTTCACTACGTGGTTTACTTTAATGCACCATTTCTTGTGTGGTTGTGCCCTCACAATTAAGGAAAAAAAAAGACAAAAAAGGGGAAAGAATGTTCAGAACAGGAAAGATTATATAAAAATGTTTTGTTTCATAAGCCTTTTAGTTCTCAAGATACCTAGAATTAATATACCCCGCAAGTCAAACAAGTTCATTTGATTCGTAGCATCTCTTTCTAAATAAATAATTAATATTTAGAGAAATTATTTAATACATTATCAATGGAGGTTTTTTAATTTTACAAATAGGATTAACATGATAATATATGTCTTATTTTTTTTAAATTAATTTTTCTATTTTTAAGAAAATCCTAAAATACATATATCACTCTATTAAGAAATTAAAAAATATACTAACAATTATTTGATAATGTTTTTTTTAATATCCTTGCGTATTTCTTTTATATTAAAAAGAGGAGATTCAAACCCCTCACTAAAAAAAATTCATAAATTATTAATGATTTATTTGGATAAATGCTGAGATTGGTTTAGGTGATATTAAAAATAGTCGTAAAAGTGAAATTAATTATTGAAAAAGTGTGATTGAATACTGTAGCGATGATATTAAAATCAATGATGAAATATATGATGCTCCAATTCTATATCAGGAGATTTTGAAAATCTAATATGATATATAAGTAGAGATTTAAATCCAAATTTTTGAAGCATTTTTTGTGAGATAAAATCGTGTACGAGATTTTCGAATCAAAATGAACAATACTTTACAGGTTAAGTATAAGTCCACACAAATGACATCATAGCGATTGCTAATCGAATGGAAGCTAAGTCATACATGGTGAAAGCCACATCTAAAATCCCAACGTCCGGTGTAATTTGATTCTGTGATTCTATTTATACTTTATGTTAAATTTAACAGGGATGTCAAACTTTAGTGAAAGAAATTTATGATACTTCAATCTCATATAGAGAGATTCTAAAAATCCATTGTGATACATAAGTAGAAACTTAAATCGAAATTTAAGAGATCTCTTTTATGGGATAAAATTATAAGATTTTTAAGTCAAAATAAATAATATCTCTCAAATTAGGTGCGGGTCTTCACAGAGTATGTGTTTGGATGCAAACATAGTGGTAACAATGAGATTTAATGTTGTGAGATGATAAAATGACTATTAAGAATATAAATTAAAATCTATATGTAATAAAAATTTTAAATTATTTAATATTTAAAAAATAAATAAAAATATTTTTATATCATTAATAATAATTAAATAGTTAACAAGAATAAATAATTTGAAAATACTTAAAGTAAAAAATTAATAAATAAAATATAAACAATATAAATTTATTTATCACTTAATTAATAATTAAAAAGGCAACAAAATTAAAAAAAAAAAAAAAGAAGAAGAAGATAAAGGGGCAAAAATGTAATAAAACAACAATAAAAAATCCAGAAGCTCCACCGGTGTTCAAAATTTTATATCCAGTCGCGTTCAAAAGCATGGAGAATGACATTCAAACGGATGTCCAGCACATTTTTAGGTGCGACCACGGCATCAGTAGAATCCAAACGAGGCCTAACATAATTATAGGTATTTATGGATGTGAGAAAGTCCGCTGGCACTTTCTAGCCTTAACAACTGACTTCGAATAGTCTTTGGTCAAGGTTCTCCGATCAATTAAATCAAATTTGATTGGATTTTTTTATAATATATAATATTATAGATATTCAAAATCTATTTAAATTTGAATAGATTATTTTTATTTTTTAATCAAATTTTATAAGTTCGATTCATTTTATTAATTTTTTATATTTATATTTATATTTATATTTATATAAATTTAAATATAAAATAATTATTTTTATTTTATAAAAATTTAAAATATATAAAAAAATTAATAAAAATATATAATTTTATTTGAATATAATATTTTCAATTTTTTATTTAATAAAAATATTTAATATTCAAACTTAAACCAAATTAAATAAAAAAAATTCAAATCAAATCATATTCTACATTTTGAATAGATTTTTCTCACCTTTGAATAGATTTTTCTCACCTCTACTGTTCACACTTAATAGTTGTTACATTAAGTGAGATAAATGATGTCAATAACGTTGTTTCAGCACGAAATACGCAATAGTTTTGTAGCCATGTCTCTTCCATTATCTATGGAAATGTGAATTTTATTGGAATATAGTTAATTCTTTTGCTAAGGTCTACGATCTTGAGTCTTGACGACAAAGACTTGATAGTTTCATTTCAACACGCGGTGTGGCTGAAAGAAACTGTCTATAAAAGATCACTTCATCAGCGCTCATTCTCTTTTCTTATTGAGAAAGTATTATGGGTTTCCCTTTGTATCTCTCCGTTTCAATAAGCTTGCTTTATTTTCTCTTCCTGTTTTTTCTTGGTTCTTCGGTACAGCCATTGTGCCACCCTGTTGAACTCTCAGCATTGTTGCAGTTCAAGGAAAGCTTTGTCATCATTAACTCTAGTTCTCATGGTTATCCCAAAACTGAATCGTGGAACGTTCAGGAGAAAAGTGGCGACTGCTGTTCTTGGAAGGGGGTGGAGTGTGACAATAGCACTGGTCATGTAATCGGCCTTGACCTTAGTAGCAGTTATCTCTATGGTTCAATCAATTCCAACAGCAGCCTCTTCCGTCTTTTTCACCTTCAATGGCTTAATCTCGCAGACAATGTTTTCAATAATTCTAAAATTCCTTCAGAGATAAGGAACCTGTCAAGACTGACATTCCTTGATCTCTCTTACTCCAACTTTTCCGGTCAAGTACCGTCAGAAATCTTAGAGCTGTCAGAATTAGAGCTCCTTGATCTGTCAGGGAACTCATTGAAGCTTCGAAAGCCAGGGTTGAGGCCTCTGCTTGAGAAGTTAACCAACCTTAAAGTACTCGATCTTAGTGATGTGAGAATATCTTCTTCCATACCTAATAATATCTCACCAAAGTTTTCTTCATTGTCAGCTTTAATTTTATCAAATTGTGACTTGCGTGGTGAGTCTCCTATTGGAATTTTTGAGTTACCCTGGCTTCGGTTGATTAATCTGCAGTCCAATCCGGAACTTACTGGATATTTACCTGTTATTCAAGCCAACCACCCTCTTTTGAAATTATCCCTTGCAAACACAAGTTTTTTTGGACGGTTGCCAGAATCAATCGGAAACTTGAAGTCCTTGGAATATTTGGACATCAAATACTGCAAATTTTCTGGGAAGCTGCCATACTCACTTGGTAACCTTACTCAACTCAGATATCTTGATCTGTCTTTTAACAACTTTTTGGGACCTATTCATTTCTCTGTTGGAAGACTAAACCAGCTTTTGGGTCTGGACTTCTCTTATAACAATTTTTCCGAAGATATCCCTTCTTCCTTGGCCAATCTTACCCGACTTGTTTATCTATCTCTTGCCACCAACAATTTCAACCATGGAACCTTGTCTTGGCTCGGTACGCAAACCAATCTAGCTTATTTGGACCTAACAAACACCAGTTTATCAGGTAAGATCACATCTCCTCTCAAAAATTTGACCCAAATTACTTGTTTAGTTATCTTACGTACAAATATCCATTGGTGATTCGAAGCTAAATCGCGTTCTTAACCTTTCAAATAATTCACTGACAGGAGAAATTTCGCCAATGATATGCAATCTGTCTTGTCTTACTCTCTTGAATTTGTCCAATAACAATTTGAGCGGATTGCTTCCTCCATGTTTTGGAGACCTCAGCAAAAGTCTGAATGTACTCCATCTTCAAAATAATCACTTCACAGGTGCAATTCCTCAAGCAAATAAAATGGGATGTGAGTTGAAGGCGATAGACTTAAGTCAAAATCAGTTTCAAGGAAAGATACCAAGGTCACTGGTCAATTGTACCATGCTAGAGGCTGTTCACCTCGAATACAATCAAATAAATGATAGCTTCCCCTCTTGGTTGGGTACACTTCCAGAACTCAAGATTCTAATTTTGAGATCTAATGGACTCCATGGTGTGATTGGGAAACCTCAAACCAAATTTCATTTCCCTAAGTTGCAAATCATCGACCTCTCTAACAATTGTTTAACAGGTAATTTACCATTTGGGTACTTCAATACTTGGAATTCCATGAAAGTAGCCACAGCAAGCAGCTTGTCATACATTGGAGTAATCCTAAATTTCGACTTTTATTTTGTTTTACCCAATCAAGTCCAAGATTTTCACGTCCGTTGCTCAGTCAAATTGACAAATAAAGGCCTGGAACTTGAATACCGGCATATTCCAGGATCCTTGACAGCCATCGATCTTTCGAACAACATGCTCAGTGGTGAAATCCCAGAAGCCATTGGGAATTTAAAGGCTCTTAAGGTACTTAACCTTTCCATTAACGCTTTTGTTGGTCATATCCCATCATGCTTGGGGAATCTAATACAACTAGAATCTTTAGACCTTTCTCAAAATAATCTCTCTGGAGAAATCCCTCAACAATTGACACAACTTACATTCCTGGCATTCTTCAATGTTTCTCATAACAACCTCCAAGGGCCCATACCTCAAGGAACACAGTTTAGCACATTTGCTACTAATTCCTTTGATGCAGATTCAGGGTTATGTGGAAGCCCTTTATCAATAAAATGTGGAATTCCTGAAGCCCCATTGCCACCTTTAAACTCTGGAGAAGGCGAAGGCATTGGCAGTGTGTTTGAGTTTGGCTGGGAAGTAGTAGCCATAGGATATGGAGCTGGACTAATAATAGGAATGGTTGTTGGCTCCAACTTTATCTTTAAGCCGCTAGTGAACATGAATGTTTTCGGAATTGTCTTTAGAAAGAGGCGGCCTAGAAGAATTGAGAATAGGAGGCATAGGTTTTGAATCTTGTTAGGTAAAAATGGTCTTTGAGTTCTTAAGTTCTTGTTTATTTATCTTGGACGGTGGATTCCGCCAGCAAAGTTAATAGATAATAGTTCTTATTTCTTTTTAAAGTAGAATGTAGTAGGGAGATAGAATAAAGGTTGTAAATATGTCATCATATGTCACTTTCTAAAAGTCAAGTCTTAAATTTTATTCTAAAATTATCTTTTGAATTGTTGAATTTAGGCCTTCTACTTGCATATTTTTGTAATTAATGCCAAGTTAAATGTTTGAGATATTCATATCTATAATGTTTGAGATATTCATATCTAAATTTTTTTAATTATCTATTTAAATTTAGTATTATCATATGAATCTGTATCCAATTAAATAAACATTATTTGTTAAATATTGAAACCCATTAAAATATCTTTTTACTTGAGTTTTAAATTTAAGTTCACTTTTAATACATAATAAATAAAAGTTGTTGCTAAGCTTCAAATATATCCACAAATATAAAATTTTACATATTTTTATATGGAACTGGATAATAAATTTAGATATTTGATATTATCCGTTAAAAAACTTAAACAGATTCGGATATTAAATAATCAAGAGGTATTATTTGAAATCCATATGAATATGTCACAAATAATAAATCTATCATCTAAATTTATTAATTATCTATTTATAAGTATTTGAATATAATATAATCATAAAATAATCATTTACTTACTATCAATTGCCATCCTTAAACTCACAAATGAATAACACCTTTATGGACTTAGGTCAGTCCAAATTTTGCCTTTTAAGGCCTATAAACCCATGTAATTTCCTAAAATTTTTACAAGATGTGAAATATATAAAACAATCCAAACATATACTTGAGAATTTCGTTTTATAATCTCTTTAAGCTAATTTACTATAAATTTTTAAATTTAATTTGAAGAAAATGATCCAATATTTTTCATTCTAATTTCTTTACCAAATTTGGATATTTAAAATTTATTTATGAGTGATATATAAAATTGGGCCAATTAATTAAAATCCATTAGTTATACTAGTACTTTAAATATAGTATGTATAATTAAGTATATGGGCCAATTTTAAATTTTAAATTAATTTTTTATATTTTTAATTGTCAGGAATTGAATCTTAATCAATACAATAAAAAATTCAGTACTTTGTTAACAATGTTGATTAATGGGTTTGTGTAGTATTATAATTGATTATTTAATTTTTTTATTATATTGTAGTTTTCTATGAGCTTGTAATTGTATGGTATTAACTGAATTTATTTGATTTTATTAATTCTAAATATATTAAGTATTAAATGTCCAAATAGTTTACCACAATAAAAAGAAGAATCCAAGTGTTAAAATTACGTGAAATCAATTGAGAAATTACTACTCATATACCGAATTCATCCATAGAACAACCAAGGTAATTTATATGTCATAGACTTAAAAAAAAAAAGGAATAAGAAGTTGTTAGCGAGGGTTTTGGTTTTTAGTGGCATTTTTTTAACAGTTTAGCGGCGTTTATTAACGCCATTATAAGGTTGTGGCGTTTGCGAAAAAATGCCACATAGAATGCCATCTATATATGCGTCACGATAAATAACGACGTTTTCAAAAAAATGACTCAATATCAATGGTGTTTGTATGTGAAGTATCGTCATTTTAGTAGCGTTTATATCTTAGAGACGCTGCTATTTCAGTGGCATTTTTATGAGAAAAATGTCGTTCTATTAACGACGTTTGTAACAAAAAATACCGCTACTTTACATGACGATTGAATCTGAAAATGCCTCAATATTTGCAACATTTGTATATTTTAGGTGCCGCTAATTCAGTGGCGTTGTTATGAGAAAAACGTCGCTGCTTTAGTAGCATTTCTATAAAAAATGCCACCAAACTAGCGGCGTTTGCTGAAAACAGCGCCGCTACTACTAGTGACATTTTATGCTACAAATGCCACTAAATTATTCATTTAATGGCATTGGCCAATGCAAATGCCGTCATTATGTAAAAATATTTTTTTTTACAATTTTTATAATAATTTTATTTTCAATAAAGAGCTTAAATTCAGAAACTGAAATTATATTAACTTCATTTACGTTTAAATATACATCTAATTAATACAAAGTTTAATAATTAGTATAATAACATTCAAATATTATAAATACATTAGCCAAATAATAAATTAAAATGTAGGAAATGGATGACTACATACATTTTGCTGGCTCCCAATTGATGAAGAAAAATTTTCACCTTGGTCACTAGCGTGCTCAACAACCTATTGAATAATACCATACAATTTTTAACACTTCATTGTATGCTTATTTTTTATTTAAAAATTTTAATATTTACTAAATATAATACCTAAGTTGATGGAGCACTAAGATCATTTTCTGAAAATTGTTGTTGCACAAAATTCATAAGATGATCGAATTGATCATGCAACTGTTGAATTTTGCACATTCTAGCTCTATTCTAGTACGTTTTTCTTCAATTTTGGCATGCTTCTGTTCTCTTTCTGCTTTCATTTGCTGAAAACGTTGTTGCATAGTTTACAACTCTCCTCTCAATATTGAAATATCTCATGAAGATTGACTTGCCGAGAGTGTAAATTACGGAGAGTTATGTCCATAGTAGGCAAATGGTGTTGGACCCAATCCAAGGCCTCGAACTCGTCCATGCCTTTCTTTTTCAGTAACTTCTATGAATATCCAAATTTTCATTTCTTGCATGTTGAGAGAACCTTCAGATGCTACTTCAATCTTAGCAGTCATTTTCTCTTTCGTTTTATCATGTGAATTTGTCATAGACAACAATCAAGTTTAATGACTAATTGATTATATGTTAAAAACGGTTAATATTTACTTTATGTTAAAATAGATGATACAAATTATCATAATTTTTTATGTTTCGACATTATGTAAGATCCATCTTTTTTATGTGTGTTACGCGAAAAAGTTTCACACGTTCAATTGTACCGCCCATCTCATTTTCCTATACAAAAACATATGTTATTTGATAGGATACATATCAACCGTAACTTATTTATGCATATCAATCATGTCAATCAAGTATTAAAATTTCGAATAACTTTAATCTCCGTTATTTATATTTTGACCCTATAATAACACAATAGTCTTAAATATACGTAAAAAAAAAAATACATTTTGGGCTTTCACACATATCGATCATGAAAACCATATTCAATTATTTTCTCTCGGTTTAATATGAAGGATTGAAGTCATTCAATATGTTGAAAGGCATCCAAAATTTATTTGTATATTTGCCTTTTATATGCAAAAATATTCCCAAACAAAGATAACTAACAACTTTTTCTCTCATATCAACCATAGAAACCAATTTCAATCAATCAGACAAGCTTAATATCAAGTATTGAAGGTATCAAAACTATTAAAAATCAACAATAACAACAACAAGATAATAAAAGTGTAAATATACGTAAATAGTAATCTTTCATACATATTATCTGTGTAACTAAGTTCAAAACTTTCGATAAGTTTAATGTCATGTATTGAAACAATCAAATTTATTAAAACAGAACAATAAATGTTAATTTCCATATTTACCTTTCGACGGCAGAAAAAGTTCATTAATTGTAATAAGTTAATTATCATAAACTTATGATTTCTTTTTACTTTTTTACAAAACTTTTTGATCCACTTGTATGGCTATATTTTTGTTGCTTTCTGCTACCAATCCCAATATGTTCTCTTTCCTGTCATAAAAAATAATTGCCTATATGATAGAAATACAAATATTATCAACTTAAACCATCAAACACTTTCATCATCTTATTCTATTATACAAAATTATAAACTACTACCTCTTTTTTTTTTTTTATAAACCAAAATCTAACTAGTTATTCATATTGCCACCTACTCACATTACGGGGTAGATTTTGCATCATCGCCTCTACAGTTCTATTTCGATCGAAATACTTATTCTTCAAACTATGTTTATAATCTTTCCATTTTTTTCCTAAGGACTTAAGCACATATGAAGTTAGTATTTCAAGTACAAATCTTAACTGTAATAATACAATAAGAAAAGTTTGAATAAGTAAACAAAAGGTAAAATAAAAAATTTGAATATATCTAATTAATTATACTAATACCTAAATAAAGTTTAACGCATCGGCCTTAACTGCTTCTGGAATATTATGCCATGTTTCATAATGAATAAGCAATTTCATTCCATTACGGGCTAGCGTGCCTAGAAATCCAGTCAATAGTTGAGCCTCTTCACCAATTGGTTGCCTATTAGAGTTTGTAGACACTACAATACGCATATTAGGAGGTAGTGCAAACAATTCCTTCAAAGTTGTCCGACCTCTGGTCTTCCGTTGACCATTGTTATCAACTGCAACAAACATATAATATATTTGTAAAATCGTAATACTTTTATGATTATACTCGAATTCTAAAATTGGAGTATATCATACCTACATTCTAATTTAAAGTATAATCAATTGATGGGGTACTATCTAAACTTGGACCTCCCGTATTACCTGATCCAATATCAGTTGAAGGGTTAGAAGTGACAGAGTTAGATCCGACAGTACGTTTATTTCCTTCCAAAGGATTCAGTCCATCGCCAATATCTATAGATGCCGCAGACGGTTCTGAACTAATATCTCTGATATGTTTTCCTTTCAACCTACTTCTCCGTATTGTAGCTTACCTACATCATAAAAGCGAATATAGAAAAAAAATTTAGTTCAGAAGATATATAAAGACATTTTCAATTTAAGAAATCAAAACCTATGATATATAAAGAATATATCGATTTAATTAAATCAAAATAATATGTATGATTTAGAAGACAATCATTAAACAATAGTGAATGTGACATTATTTACATACTATTATTTACTACGTTATGTCTTAAACACTTGAATTACAAATTATAGGTGCACGAGATCATGGTTTGTAAATATCTTCAGTAACATCTTTGCAGACTACTGAGCATTGGTACTGGAGATATTCTCATCCAAGTTTTATTCAGCAAAAGAATAACATTTAGTTCCATGTTCAACATCATCTTTGGTATCTAACCCCATATCAAATAAGTCTCTAAGTGTGTTTCGAAGAACAACAAACCAACCTAATTCTTTTGGATCTTCAGAGTAAAGTACTTGTTTGACTTGAGATGAAAATACATAAGGTTCATTGATGAGGTGTTGTCCTGTGTGAATTAATCGAAAAAAATTAACAAGTGTAAATTTATACTAATTTTTCTTAAAACTCTTCTCACTACATCTGCCCAATCACACCAAAATAAGACAACTTTCCACTTGCCATAATAATCCAACTCAATGATGTCATTAATCATGCTATAATAATCAATATTTTTCTTTTAAAGGGTTTGTGTCCCTAGCACTAGCATAGCTAGTAGTTGATGAAGTCACAACAACTCCTGAATTTTATGTACTTCTAAATCTCTCACGAAATTTTGTGTGAAATCTAAATCCATTGATGATGAAACCTTTGTATCATTTCACAATCCAGTTTGGACCGTGTGAAAGACACTTCACCTCTTCACTAACAAGCCTTCCACTCCAAACCTATAAAAGTGAAATAAATATATATATTATTAATGTTATTTTTACCGTAAGCATTCTAAGTAGATAAAAAATAATGGAAAGTATGGCATTACTTACAGTTGCTCCTAACCATTCATGAAAGTTTTCAGTGAACAACTTATCAACCGTTCAAGGGTTTGATCATTGATAATATACAGGATCTCTCAAATTATTTCTATACTCACTATAAAGCATCATGATAAAGTATTAACACAAAAAAAAACAAATAATGCCTACTATAATGTATAATTTACTTGCTAAACAACTTACGTGCGAAATGATTCAATTGAGTCATGATGAAAAAGAATATATCGATGTGCTTGTGCCCAAGATTTATCATCTAACTACACCAATTCAGCTTTGCCTATGGGTTGTCCAAAACTTTGAAAAAGATAATTGTAGGCCGAGTCTGTCTGCTACATTCCAACATTTCTCAAAGGTCTATTAAATCTCATTTCAATATCTTCCAAATAACGACAACAAAATATCATACACTCTTCTGCTAAATATCTTTCAGTAATAGAACCTTCTGGATAGTATTTGTTGCGACAATAAAACTTTAACCTCCCTAAAAACCTATAGCATAAAACATTACTCATATGTTATTTTAAGTAGATTGGCTTAATAATCAATAAAAATGTAATCAATATTAAAATAAATAATTCTTTTCAATAGGATACATCCATCGATTATAAATTGACCCACCGACCTTTGCTTTATAAAGAAGGTGGATAACCAAATGTATCATAATAGTGAAGAAATTTGAAAGAAAGATCTTCTCTAAATGGCATAAAGTAATCGCGGCTTGATCTTGAATTTTGTCAAGCTCTTTCACATTCATACATGTCTGACATAGAGATTTAAATATGTTACTCAATTCAATTACCACAGAAGTCACTTGCTTTGACATTGATGAGCGTAAAGCAATTGAAAGTCTTGCATCAAAATGTGATAATCATGTGACTTTAATTATGATAGTTTTTGCTCCTTCATATTTACACATCTTGATATATTTGATGCATAGCCATCCAAAATTTTGACATTTTTTAAAACTTTACAAAACACAGCTTTTTCGGCTTTAGAAATCCCAAAACAAGCAGCAGACAATCGATATTTGCCATTAGGAAGCAACATTGGATGGAAGTCTGGGTAAATCCCTATATCAACTAGGTCAAGCCGCCTCTTTAAGTCATCTTTGGATCTTCTATTCATATTGAGAATTGTTTCCTTAAAATTTTTGTAAACATTCTTCCTATGTGCATCAAATCAAGGTTATGACGTAATAAATTATATTCTCAATAAGATAACTCAAAAAATATACTTTTTTTTCACAACTCATACTCATTGGGGTCATTTACTTCATCGTCCTCTTTATCACTTTGAACATTAAGATCACCAACTTTTGTATGACTATCACCAACTTACGTAATATGAGGCTAGACACCTTCAAAGATGTCCCTCATCTTTTCCTTGATGGAGTTATTTTTTCATATGTGAAATTGATATCTTTTAACTTTGATAAGATAATAAACCCACTAATGAGTAGAGGTGATCTCTTCAACTCTTAAATTTCATCAAAGAGATATTTTTGAAATCTAAATCGATGATTATCATCAACCATCGATGATGTCCCATATAACAAAACTTTTTACCATTACGTAACCAAGTCGAATATGTCTGTGCAGCATAACATGGACAAGCATAATGACCTTTTGTACTCTAACCAGATAAATTCGTATAAGTAGAAAAATCATTGATAGTCCATAATAAAGCAACACGCATATTGAAGTTCTCTGTATTTGATGCATCATATGTCTCAACTCTTTCTCATAATTACTTTAACTCTTTAATAAAAGATTGTATGTAGATGTCTATATCATTATCCAAACTTTTTTTCTCGAGAATTATCATAGACAATATAAATGACTGTTACTTCATAGCAATCTATGATGGTAAATTGTAAGGAATCAATACAACTGACTAAGTACTATAAGAAGTACTCATCATTTGAAACAAGTTGAATCCATCAGATGCCAGTTCAAGCATAACATTTTGAGGATCAGATGCAAAGTCTAAAAACCTAGAATGAAATGACTTTCATGTCAAAGAATCTGTAGGATGCCTCAATGATCCATCATCCATCCACTTCTCATGATGTCACCTCATTGAATCTATAGTTTTAAAAGACATGTAGAGTTGTTGCAGTCTTGGTATTAATGAAAAATAGTGTAAAACCTTAACATATTTCTTTTTGACACATACCTCATCACCATAATAATTCAACCTTTCATCGAGGTTTTTATTGACCTAACGAGAAATACCATACAAATGACAAGATTTTTGATATTTTCTATCCCCCCAATACAACATGCAATCATTGGGACTACTATGAATTTTCTCATATCCAAGACCTAAATCCTTGATTATCTTCTTTAATTCCTTATAAGATTAAGAGATTTTTACAAAAGAAAATATTTCTTTCATAAACTGTAATAATAAAATCAGAGAGTTTCTCATCCATTCACATAAGCATTTCAAGTGAAAAAAAACAAACATAGAAAAACAACCTTGAATGCTTTAATCCCTCAAAAAGTTCTTCATTCATCTCTTCAAGCAACCTATAAAACTTTGATGCTTCTCCTGTAGGTTGTTAGTCACGTACACCTATCCCAGGTTTACCAAATTCATGGATTTCAACATTGGCCTAATTAAATCCTTCATTTTAATGAGAAAGATTATGAAAATTTTGATTATGAATGTTAAAAGCATCTTACAACATACCTTCAATGTCATCTGTTATAAAGGGATCATGTTGGTGATGAGAAGTTTTTGATGTTGAAGGAACTGTAATCGAAGATCTTGACGGTACAAAGTCTCTATAAAAATATCAATTAATATATCCCGATAGAAATTTAATACAAATTAAATGCTCATAAACAACTTGACGCATTTATCACTCGATATTAGCACATTTCACACATGGGCATAATATCATATTATCTTCACTTGTATTCTCAAATGCAAAATTAAGAAAAATTTTCACTCCATCTCTGTACTCTTTACTTAATCTAGACTTTTGCATCCAATTCTTATCCATTTATTAGTTGCTACATAATCAGACCAAATGTATAAAAATAATTAATATGAAAATGAACATGTACAATTGCATGGATTACTATGTTTTAAATAAAAGATAATAACAAGAACAGTACTTACACAAAATGATAACTCATTGGTGTGAAGTAATTTATCAGCTACTAGATATTATGATTGTTAAAACTATGCTGCTAACGTAGACAATACCCAAGAGTATATGGTATTAGGGTTGACATAAGGTGAAATAAGGTGGGTTTTATAGAAAAAATTTTTCAAGAAAAAAAAATTACGATTTGCAAGAGCTGAAGGAATAGTCAAAATAAGTAAAAGCTAAAGTCAATAAGTTATTAATAATCGAAATAGGGTTCTAAAAGACAATGCTAAAATACTAAAAGTGAAAAGAAAGGGAAAGTAAATTGTACTTGATTTGAAAAGATATAATAATAAAGATAAAACTTGAAGTTGGTGATTGGATGCGCTAAGTTTGAGAAGATTTTTATTGGATAGGATTATGGAAGGTGTTTACTAACAAAAAATGCCAATAATAATTGCCTCTCAAATATTTTTTAAATATATTATAGGGGCCTTAAACATATCGCCACAAAAATCTAATACTGTTATTGAAAGCGTATATCAAAGAAAGACATCTTTAATAAATCATATCATAGTTTGTAGTTAATTACTGAAGGCGGTTGCAGAAAACAACGCCTTTAATAATTTCAATAAAAAAAATTTTGCTGATTATTGAAGGCATCTTTTATTATGACATGCCTTCAATATATCACAATGATAATGAAAGGCGTTTATTTGAACAGGTGTCTTCAATATACCTTTAAACGTAGTAATCCATTACAAAAGGCGTTTGTTAGAAACAGACGGCTTCAAAATTTTCTCACTAAATATTTTAGGAATTACTAAAGGCATTTTCTACTGTAAAATACCTTCTATATACCGCTACATATATTGTAACACTATTATTGAAAGCGTATATTTAAGATAAAGGCCTTTAATAATTCCTATCACAGTTTGTATATAATTACTGAAAGCGGTTTTAGATAACAACGCCTTCAATAATTTTCTTAATAAAAGTTTTCAAGATTATTAAAGACGTATTTTATTATAAGCCGCCTTCGATATACCACGTTGGTAATTGAAGGTGAGTATTAAAAAAGGTGCCTTCCATTACTGAAGGTATTTGTTAATAACAGACGCCTTCAAAAGTTTTCCACTAAATATTTTAAAAATTATTAAAAACGTCTTATACTGTAAAATACCTTCTATATACCGCTACATATATTGTAACACTGTTATTGAAGGCGTATATTTAAGATAGACACCTTTAGTAATTTCTATCACAGTTTGTATATAATTACTGAAGGCGGTTTCAGATAAAAACGCCTTCAATAATTTTTCTAATAAAAGTTTTCAGGATTATTAAATACGTCTTTTATTATAAGCCACCTTCAATATACCACGATGGTAATCGAACATATGTTATTAGAAAAAGCACCTTTAATTACTGAAAACGTTTGTTAATAACAGACACCTTCAAAATTTTCTCACTAAATATTTTAAAAATTATTAAAGGCATCTTTTATTGTAAAATGCCTTTCATATACCGTTACACATATTATAACACTATTATTGAAGTCGTATATTTAAGATAGATGCCTTTAATAATTTTTATCATAATTTGTATATAATTATTGAAGGTAATTTCAAATAACAACGCCTTCAATATTTTTTCAAAAAAAAATTTTTTAATTATTAAAGGCGTTTTTAATTATAAGCCACCTTAAATAATTTGTTATAAACTTTGAAAATTCATACTTATTGAAGGTGATTTTTTTTCTTAAAATGCCTTTTATAATTTTTAAAATTTAGAAAAGGTATTTTTTTAAAAAAACTACCTTTAATAAGTTAGGTGCACAATTTTGAAGGCTTAGAATTAAAGGCATTTTTTTTTGTAAGAAATGCCTTTTATAATCTCTAATAAAATTTTCAAGTGATTATTGAAGGCGTTGTTCCATGAAAATACCTTTATTAATTAATTTTATATTCATTTTCCTACCTTGAACATAAGAAGTTGTAGAGTCCTGGTACACAAAATGATTAAAAGTTACGTTATTCTACCAAACAAACCAAAACCTTAAACATATTTCTACTAAACCATTACTTTCTTTCTCCAATTCATCACCTCTGACCTTCAACAAATCACCACTGCGAACCTTTATTTTAAGTTGGAAAGTCTTTTTTTTTAGTTTATTGTATTATTTACACCTTCAATAGAGAATTTTCATTTTTTTAGTTCCTTAATATTGGCATATGCATTTATGTATTTTCATTAATATTGGCAAGTATGTTGTTTCTATGTAGTATGTATTCCTCTAGGTTATGGTTTGTTGAACCTTGTTGACTGATATTATATTACCGAATGATATTGTATGATATTTGAGGTTTGAATAATATTTCATGCTGAATGGTTTGCTGAACTTGTTGTCTGATATTGTTTTGTTGAATGGGTTTGAATGGGGGTTGAATGGTGTTTTTGAGTGGTTTGCTTAAGGGTGTGTATGAGCACATTGCTGAATGGTATGTTAAATGATGTTTTTGTTTTTAGTATGGTATTGATTGTATTAAATTAAGTAAAATGATCAATTTAGAGGGTCATATTATGTAATTCATATAATTATGATCAATATTACAGGTAATATAGACTCTGAACAATATCATTCTCTTTTTAATGAACATGCAGAAGAAAGAAGTGTAGGCCAAAAAAGAAAAAGAATGGGCCCAAATAAACAAATCAAACTGACTAGCAGTAAAATTCATGTTGACTTCAATCAAAGTGGATAGCCTATGTCCGAAAGAACTATCAAGATGGCTACTCATATTGGAGCCATCATTCGTACGAGGATTTCAATTACGTACACCAATTGATGATGAGTTTCTGATGATCTAAAGAATGAAATATGACAGTCCGTTGTGATATGTTTATGTAACTATTTCCTAAACTTTATTATATGATCATTTAAATAAAATTCAATGTGTTGATACTATTTGTGTTAACTTATTTAAGAATGGTTCGACGCCCCAATTGAGTATAAAAAGATTGTGTTACAATCTGCTGGGAATGCTTTCAGAGACTTTAAAAGTAGATTGACAACTTAATTTATTTTACTGATGGCTGGTGAAGGTGATATTTTGGCTGTTCCACCTACGACATATGTAGATGTCATAAGTGTGAAAGATTGGATAAATTTTGTTCAATATCAACTTTCAGAAGATTTCTCGGTACGCAAACCCATTACCAAATTAAACCAAGTTTATAAGTCTTTATGCAATATAGCCTTTGATTTTCATATGTGATTGACGTAATTTCATAATTTTGTAGAAAATGAAATAACAATATCGGGACATTCGGGCCAAACAACAATATCACCATCGGACAGGAAGAAAAGGATATGCAATTGTGAAGTATGAGCTTGTGTGTCTTCGTACACTTGTTTTATACTCATTAATGAATATTTATGAACATTAATTTCATACATTCTGATTCTTTTATTATAGCAATTTAATAGGAATCAGTGAGCTCAAACATAAAAGTTTTTAGATGAGATGTCTAAAAATAAGGATATCTACGAAAGGATGGATCCTTTATAGATGAAGCAACCGAGAAACTGGTAAAAAAGATTGTTTGTATAACTATTTTTTTGCTATAATGTATGATTGACAATGTGGTTGTATGCATGAATGTATACTAGCTTGTGTAGATTTATTCTAACAGCCCAACTTATTATTGTCTTTCAAGATGATTATACTGTCAAAGTAAAATCTGATGAACTGATAACCCAATATGGCGAAGATCATTTATCTTTAGCATTAGGCGCTAAAGAAAGGCCTGATCGGGTTCATGAGATTGGTAAATTTATCTTGCTATCAACGTATTTTGGTAAACAAGCAAAAACCCCACGAATGAGAAATGCACAATATGAAGTAATAATTTCGTAACAACAGCAACAAATTAATGACCAGGAGCAACGCCTTAATGACCAACAGCAAAGACTCACTGCTTTGGAGTTCATGTTGACAACAATGCAATAGGTAATGCCAGTACCCCAGCCTGATAGCATCGTCCCCATGCGAGAAACTGTCGATGCAAGTAACGAAGCGATCCTGTCATCCGTTACCACTCAAGAAGTAAGATTTTTGTTATAATTTGAATATTAATTTGATTATAATATTGAGTGATTTGGTTTTAATACTTATAGATAAGTTTAATATTGTAGAAGGATGTTCAGCCTCAACGTTTGACCCTTAACCAGGCTTCCATGGATTAGTTAACAAAATATTCGTTGGATAAATGTACCAACAAAAATTACATATCCATTGGGGCTGAGGAAGACTTATTTGATAAACAATCATTTTCTTTCATTGGTGTGGATGAGGTGAAAGAATTTTGTGAAATGGATAAATTATCAGCTGTTAAAATCGTTACTTATATGAGGTAAGCTTATAAATACAAATATGCACATTCATTATGTAGTAAGTTAGTATTAGGGTACAATACTAACCAGCAATGTTGATTGTTATAGTGTAGCTTCCTATATAGAGAGCCGAAGAGGAGATAGTTGATGAATAGATTTCGATTCATTGACCCCAACTTCATTAGTGAGCATAGTGGTACAGTCGTGTATCCTGTTAATCATGTGATCCTATGCATGAAAAGATCGACTGATTATTATTTATTCTCGTATAATCCGTAATAAGCTATATTCAAACCTTAATTACTCTAACATGCTCCATTCTATGATCTGATGCTTATTCTGAGTATATTATTGTTATTATTTTGCAGTCATCATTGGGTGCTTATTGTGATTGACACAAAATCCTTAACGCCATACCTTTTTAATTCAGTTAATCTAACGAGGATGCCTAACCCCGATATTGAAACTTTTATAAAGAGGTATTACAATACTTTATTATATTATATATGTTCTGTTTCTTCATATTGTAAATTTTATTTAGGTTCCCACTAATTTTTTTTCTTTTCAATTTAAGATAATATCTGCATTCAATACTGAAACCGAAATGGGTGTCATTATCGATAAATGTCAAATTTATTCTTTTAATATTGAGTTTGTGTAGATAACTATTTTCTAAACTGACTCAATTTAATTTTTAGGTTCCTCATCAACTCGGTAATACTAAATGTGAATATTATGTCTTTCGTTTTATGCGGGAGATTGTGTTACATGATTTTATGACCACATTATTCAAGGTTAGTATAAATTTCATAAACTCGTTATATATTCCAAAAAAATAAAATGGTACATTATGTTCTCATTTCTTAACATTTAACTTCTGATTTTTTTTTTAGTGGGAGGGTAAAGAAAGCTTCGCAGAAGAGAAGCTGGATGAAGTCCGTAAAAAATGGTGTGATTATGTATTGTCATTTATCAATGTTGATAAACCTTCAGGTTAGACATTGTGGGTTGATTGTAAATATATATGGAACAAATTGTTATAATGTTGTTAACATGCAATGTTGAATGGAAACTTTAAGTTTGTATATTGGAGCCGGGTATTGGTTTAATGTTATTGATATACTTAATATGAATACACTATGTGTAATTATTAAATTACTGAGTACAATTATTTCAAAAAAGTATATTAATATGGCAACGTTATTAGTTTTAATTTCATATGTGTGATAAATTTTTTAGAATACAACAATGTTCATTATGCAAATTCCAAAATGTAATTCATAGTATCAGATATATAAACCAAATATTTTTTGGGCATAAATATACAACTGACAACAAACATTTTTCTGGGCATAACTGTACAACTGACTAAACATATCAATTATGTTTATTTGATGCGATTAATGAAAGCGTTTTTTATAAGAAAACGCATTCATTCACCCCTACGAAAAACATTGAAAGCGTTTTTTACCAAAATTGCCTTCAATAATTCTCTCAAGAAATTATTATCTGGAATATTAAAGGCATTTTAGGTAAAAAATGCCTTTAATAATACCAACTAAAAATAAATCGAATGGATTATGAACGGCATTTTCCTACGGGTAATGCCTTTAATAATCCCAATAAAAAGTTATGAAGGCATTTTTGGATATAGCCGCCTTCAATATTTCGACCATTAAAAATATTCCTACGAATATTAAAGGCGTTTTGAGCCAAAAACGCCTTCAACCATCCTATCCAAGTTTTGTCTATGGAATATTGAAGGCGTTTATTATAAAACTGCCTTTAAAAATTCAAAACAAATTTATTGGATTATACAAGGCGAGTTCGACCAAAAATGCCTTCAATAATCGATCCCATTTTTTTCCTATCGATTATTAAAGGTGTCTCTCAACGAAAAACGCCTTCAATATTCTATGATAAATTTTTTAAAGCAATTGGTGAAGGCGTTTATGCCAAGAAACCACCTAAAATAATCAATAACAAATAATATGTGCCTAAACCTAAAAAAAGCCTGAAGGACGGATTGAACCAACAATCTTATGATAATTAAACATCCGTACGATCCTAACAATTTGATAAGCTTAATATTAGTTGAGTTTTGAAGAAGATAAATTTAAAAAGACTGAAAAAAATTTTGGTCTAAATATTAACACCATTTCTTGTAGACAATGCCTTCTTTAATCTCATATAATTTTTTATGACGTGATTATTGAAGGCATTGTCTGTCAAAAATATGCCTTAACTATTCATCAAAACTTTTAATAAAAAATATTCAAGGCGATTTAGTATAGAAGCGCCTCTAATATCAAGTCTTCGGTGACGTTTATAAGTAACAATGCCACTATTTGAATATTTAGTAACGTTTAAATAATAAACGCTTGAAGTTTTGTAAAAACACGAAAGCCAGCGGCGTTTGTAAGTGAAAGGCCGCTACAAAGCTAATGCTAATACGCCATTTTGTTGTAATGTATATAGAACAACCAAGGTACTTTACATGTCATAGATTTTAAAAAAAAAGGAATAAGAAGTTGTCATTTTTTTTTTATAAATATAGCACTAATTAATTAACGTAAGTCAATTACTTATTAATGTTAAGCTTAAATTTTAAAAATAGTTATATCCAAATAAAACGTTTGGTCACCCCAAAAATAAAATTCAGACGTGATAGAACTAATTAACGATCTAAAATTATTGAAATGGGATTTAATTCAAATGGTTTACTCATCTAGTAAATTCTAATAAGATTGGAGTTCAATTTTTAACATTTGAAAATTTTTCTTCCTTAATTCTCCTTAGATCCCTTCTTTATAAATAAAAAAATTAAAAAAAAACCTATTTAAAAAGAAATAGGTCACTATAATTTCAAAGAATTTTCATTCAAGAAATTTTAAAAAGAATGATCATCCATACCATAATTATGACTATAAAATATTGTTGTTGAGTTGAACATATAAGGGTACATTACATGTTTAGTCTCTTAATTATAGACAATTTTTTAGTTTGATCATTTAATTCTAAAAAGTTATAGTTTGCCACTAACATTTATAAAAAAAATGTTTGTCATTTAATTGTCTAAGATTAATGGCATATTGACGTGACATTATCACACATAAAATGTTACGTGAAATTATAAATTAAAAAAAATCAAAGTAAAAAATAAAAGAAACAAATTATACTTTTGATCATTTAACTTTTTCGAAAGTTTCTATTTGGTTTCTCAGCTTTGATAATTTTATAATTTGATTATTAACATTTGTCAAATTATTAATATTTTTGTTTCCATTATTAATGTCTTATTGTCAACATGGTTTATATCGATTTAATCATCAATATTTGTGAAATTTAATTTAATAAATTATTTTATTATTTTTATTACTATACTTTAGTATTTTATTACATAGAATTTAAGATTATGAATTTTCATTGTAATTAAAACCTTAACATTATGAAATATTTCATATTTCTTTTAAATTTTCTAAGCTGGCTGATATAATTTATGTTGGTTTCAAGATCATCTTCTTGTTGATAAAAATGCCTTCATACGATGGTTGAAATTGACATCAAAACAGAGAGTAGATTGCAGTAATCTTCAATTAATAAACTTCAAGACGTGTTTATGAACATAACTTTTTAGATTTATTTCGTCTCCACAAGACTTTGGGATGCAAAGAGGATAACCAAAATAGTCTATAAGATACAATAAAACCCTTGTTTGAACTCACATTGCCCTAATGAAGTTCAAACCACTAAACAACCTTAAAGAGAACAAAAATACTAGTTTTAGTCTTGTATTTTCTGCAGCAAACGAAGTCTAAGTAACTTTATTTCTACTTTGAGAGTGAAGGAAAGAATTTTGAATACAAAAGAACTTTTTAAGTATATAAAAATGTGTTCTAACTTTCTCTATTTATAGAGAATTGATTCAAGGGTTATATCCCTCGAATTGTGTTGATATAATCAATCAATGTGTTATCTCATTAAGAACACATTTTTCTAAACGATTATAGTTGCCATTTACAACTTTTAACTAGTGAAAAATTGTTCTTGAATCATTATAATTTATAAGAAGAGAAACCATAATTTTTTAGCATAAAACATGATTTTTTTTTGGTGCTAGGGCAGTTAATTACCCTACGAGGGTAGTCAATTTTCCCTTGTGTTTCAGCTTCCAGAATGCTTTGTAACATAGGGTAGTCGATTGACCTAACTGGGGCAGTCCATTATCTTAGTATAATTGCAAATAAAAGCTCAGAATTCAACTTCCCTTGTTAAGGCATTTGAAATTTGGAGTGCCTAAATCTAATATATATATATATATATATATATATATTATATACTAACATACACAAATAAGTTTGACACATAAATACTTATGTGGACAACTCTTTTAAATGACACATAGGATAGTTTTTTAAAAGAAATAATATAATTTCTTTTAATTATAAATTAGATAAATTAAAAATTACAAAAATTAAGTTTATCCAAATCTTTCAATAATATTTTTATCTTGATTTAAAAAATTATTTTTTAAAAAAATTTACGTAAAACATTAAAAATTCAGATAATTTTATGTAAGATTTTGAAATTTTAAAAAATTTTCATCCTAAATCTTTAAATAATAAGATTATCAAAATGATTATATCCATTTGAACTCTAATTATCAAATTTATATTTTAAATAAATGTAAAGTTTTAATATTATATTTATCTCTTATTATATCCATTTTAAATTTTAAAAAATTAACTTAAAAATTATCTATTTAATCCTAATTGCCACTAAAGAATTTTTTTTACAAATTTAAGACTACAAATGTAATGTGTTAGGCATAAATTTTTTTTATTTTTTCAATAACTTTTTTTAAGGTATATTCTATTACTATTGCAAATTATTTTTTTTGTTTATAATTTTTTTTAAGATATATTTTATTGTTATTACAATTTCATACATATGAAAAATAATATTTTTTCAATTTATTTTTCTTTTTTCACATATTTTCTAACATTTTCATATTTTGTATAATAATTTCTAACAAAGTGAAAATGTGTTAATACTTCTATTATTTAATTTATCATTCAATAATATATATTTTTAAAAAAAGACATAATTTATTTTTATTTGATATAATTTTACAGGTATATAAATATTATTTTAAACAAAAATATTGAAAGGAAAGATATGGTTTTTTTTTTTTTGCTGTTTTTAAAAAATTTATTTTTTAATGACAAGTTAATATATATAAATTTTATATATGTTATAAATTTTAAATTTTTAATATAATTTTAAAAAAACTAATATATATATATTCATATTAAATAAATAAAATTATTTTATGCAACACACGAGTTATAATCTAATTAATTTCTATAACAGAATACAAATCAACTCAAGATAGTAAACTTCTTTACGAAGGTAGTCAACTTCCTTAGTGTATTTTCATAATAGTATGCTTTTAACATTAAGCGTTCGATTGCCTATGATAAAGCATTTGAATTACACTTCGTAAAAATCCTCTAAATCATCTCTTTCGTATTTTAAATTATACCAAAGCTAAATCTAAGCTTTTGGCAACGTTGATTTCTCAACTATTTTTTACTATTTTGAAAATAATTCTAACAATTTATTAAAAAAATACTCATTTGAATTTATTTGGAAAAGCTAAATCACAAATAAATAAAGTATTGCTACTTTAATAATTTTGACACTAGGATTTATTCATCCAATTTTCAGATTTAGAGGATATAATTACAACAAAATAAAAATTTGTAATTTTAAAATTCAACACAATAAAAATATTGAATACTTATTTCTATTTTTTTATAAAGTTAAATTAACTTATTTGAGTATTATTCCAAAATCTTTCAATAAAGATAAGAGAAATACTAAAATAATTTATCATGGTAAATTTTATAACGTTAGTTATCAAATCGCTATAGAGCCGTGTTGACAATGAGATGTTGACAATAGAAATCAAACGTTGATAACCAATTGTGAAAATTTTAAAAGTTGGATGATCAAAGTAATAACTTTCAAATGTTAAGTGATCAAAAGTATAAATTTTTTAATTTTAATTTTTTAAATTTATAATATCACGTTAATAATGCTATGTGATATGTCATATGATATGGTAATATCACTTCAGCATATCATTAGTCTCTAACGGCTAGGTGATAAATACCCATTATGTCCATTCACACGCCCTTCCCAAGAGGAGATTACCCTTATACAATATTAAAAAAAAAAAAAATCAAATCCATTCACATGCAAACAATTCTAATTAATCAAACAATCACATCAGTCATATATGTTTCAGAAACCTTCATTTCACTTATTTATTTCCAACCATAACATCTTATCAAAATCCGTTATATATGTCAAAAACTTTAATTATATACGCTTTTAACAAATGAAAAAAAAAAAAAAGTAACGGTTTTAGCATACAAATTTTTATTGATATGTAGATCTATCCGTTCATTGACACAATAACTGACACTTGCATGAGATAATTAAAATCATTTGTGAAAATAAATTTATTTTATAATTAAAATAATAAAATATAAAAAATCAACATTATTTGATGAGGTTTTTTTTTTTCTTTTTAATTGAAAGAAAAGAAAGTCAAAATCTATTATTTAAACAGAGATTTATGCACGAACTATTGTGCCATAGATTCCGTTACTAAATTGTTTTGCATATATTTGGAAGTTCTTTAAAAGACATGATTTTCAAGCTTGACCAGATTTGGGAGCAAAGAAAAAGAATGTTAAAAAGCCTAAATAATAGTTATCCATAATTTGAGATGTCAATTTTACCCTTATTTAATGGGGAATTCAATTTTTATCCAAATGATGATTGGGATGGTTATCTCATTATGAGTATGGGAATGTAAATGGATATGATTTTAAATTTTTATTGGGTATAAGAATGATGATAGATAATATAGCATTTGTCTCCTACTTATTTTTTACATATAGATTTTTATATATTTAATATATAGATTTTTATTAAATAATATAAATTATTATTTTAGATTAATTAAAATTAATATATTTTTATTGAAAAAATATATATTAATATATATTTATAAAATTTTATCTAAATATACAAGATAAAAATTAAAAAAATATTTAAAATATTTTAGTTTTTTATTTTTTGTTAAAAGTTATAGATAGGAGAATTATTTATGCCTATTAAATACTCATAAAGAAAATGATAAGAATAAATTTAAAATATTAATTAAATATAAATACGAGAATAAATATAAATTTAAAATACCCTAATATCATTATGCTAGCTTCGCTACTGAAAAAAAAGTAGATTCGAGAGAACTTGAGATACCTTTTATTAGAGGTGGCTCCTTGTTGAAGCCTGTGGAGGTCTTGACACCCCTCAAAATTTTACCTCTAGCACATATATTGAGAGGAGTTATATTATTAGAGCTCGAGGACGCATTGACATCTCCTAAAGTTTTAGAGTTTCTAGTATGTGTATATATTGGCTTTTCAAATTAAAATTATTATTTTTATGATTTTATAATTTAATTTTATGTATTATTATCATTAAAGAGGAGTTAAAATCATATACTATTTATCCATTTATTGTATCAATTAATTAATAATTATTTTAAAATCTTTAAAATAAATAGATTTGTCATAAGTTTTAAATCACAATTATATGAACTTAACAAAAATCAAATTAACAATTAATTTTAAATCACTATCTGACCATTGCCCAGCTCTTATAAAGTTGACTACATTGAGACAATCACCATCAAAAACATTTAAGTTCTTCAATTTTTGGGTAAAGCGCCTTGAGTTCTTAAAGCTAGTGGAGGAATCCTGGACTGCACCAGTGAGTGGTAAGCCCATGGTTGTATTGCATAAGAAATTAAAGAGGCTGAAGCCAATGCTATGGAATTTCAACTTCACTGAATAGGGAGATCTAACAAAGAGGGTAAGAATGAAAAGAGAAGAGTTAGCAGCAGCACAACTTACAAAATTAATGCAATCACCTAAGGCTGATGCAGAGAATGAGAAGAATTGTCATTGGAACTCTTTGAACTGTTGAAAGCGGAGGAAAGGTTATGGAGACAGAAGTCAAGAATTAGATGGGTGCAAGAAGGAGACCAAAATTCAAGTTTCTTTCACAAAATAGTGGCAGCAAGGCAGAGGAGAAGCAATATATGGGTACTGCATGACAGTAATAGAAATAGGTTGCATACCTTCTCACAGATATCAGATGAGGCTGTGGGATTTTTTAAGCAGTTGATAAGCACAACTGATGCTAATGTTGAAGGCTGCAAGAAAGAATTGTTGATTGACTTACTCCAGGTATCCTTGGCGGACGAGCAACGAATAGCAATATCACAAAATGTTACAAGGGAAGAAATTAAAGAAGCTATCTTTGCTCAACATAATGATAAAGCGCCGGGCCCTGATGGTTTCAATGCCCATTTCTTCAAGTTTGCATGGAGTATAGTAGGGGAGGATGTCATTGCAGCTATATCATGTTTCTTTCAAACTGACGATATGCTACCTGCTTTCAACTCTACAATAATAACTTTGGTACCAAAAAGCCCATCTCCAGCTAGCATCTCTGATTATAGACCAATATCTTGCTGTTTAGTTATTTACAAGAGTATAACAAGGATGCTGGCTACCAGAATGCAACAAGTTATGCCAACCCTAATCAGCAACTGTCAAAGAACCTTTATAAAGGGGCGAAGCACAATAGACAATGTACTTAGGGCGCAAAAATTGGTGAGAGGTTATAGTAGAGCTACCATGTCCCCAAAGTGTGCTATTAAAATTGATTTAAAGAAAGCATTTGACTCTTTAAGTTGGGAATTTTTAATCTCAGTTCTAGAGGCAATGCGATTTCCAAGGAGGTTTGTTGGTTGGATAAAAAGCTGTCTCACTTCACCAATGTTCTCTTTATCAATCAATGGAGGCTTGGTGGGATATTTTCAGGGGGCAAGAGGAGTAAGGCAGAGGGATCCCATGTCACCATACCTATTTGTTATTGCTATGAATGTTCTGGACAGGTTATTGGATAATGCTGTTGTGCCTGAAGCAATAATCATAATAATACAGAAACAATAGATAACAATCAATAATAAAAAATATAGGAAAAATAAAGCACACCAAAATTTACGTGAAAAACCCTTCAGTGTAGAGGAAAAAAATCACGGACCATCAGAAAAATCTCCACTATCAAATAATAGATATATAAAGTTCTTCTCTAGCTAAAACTAGAGCTAATCAACAACTAGAGAAACAATTGGAGAAATCTCACCAAATAAGTGACTTAACAAAGACACCATGGATTTGTTCCTAAAAGCTTCAAACCCGATCTTCACCGTTCAGAATGTAAAACTCTGAATCATAAACCTCATGACTAAGGTTCAAACTCAATCGGACCACGGATCGACTTCCGTTCAATCAACTCTTCCTTCTCCGTTTTCTCTCTGCTTTTTTTTGGCTTTTTTTCTTTCTCTACTTGTTTTCGACACATACATAAAACAACCCCACCTATTTTTTATTAAGTAACTAAGGCTCTGTGTAAAATGAAAGATCAAGGCCCATGACCTTTACTTGATCCAAAACCACTTACATGAGACTGGACCCCATTTTCCTAACAAATGCTGCATCCTATAGCATTTTTTCTTACCATCCCAAATGCAAGAAGGTAAACTTGACACACTTATGTTTCGCTGATGATCTCCTTATCTTCACAAAAGGGAAGTTGGATTCTATTAAGGGAATTCAATTCATACTAAAGTAGTTTTATACTTATTCTGGACCGCAGCTAAATAGTGCAAAGAGTGAGCTATATTATATAGGGATTCTAGTAAATGAGCTTGAAGAAATCCTAAAAATCACGGGGTTCAAGATGGGAAAACTTCCTGTTAGATATCTTGGGGTTCCACTGGTGCCGTGAAGGCTTACTATGACAGATTGTATCCCACTAATTGAGAGGATCATAGTAAGAATTCATAGCTGGGCAGTAAGACATTTGTCCTAAGAAGATAGATTACAGTTGATCCAATTTGTCCTTTTTAGTATTCATAACTACTGGTACAAGCATTTTGTTCTTCCAAAAAAAGTAATCAAGAGAGTCAACCAGCTCCGTTCAGCATTTTTCTGGTAAGGCCAATCAAGCACAGCAAAGGGAGCCTGAGTAAGATGGCAAGCAATATGTTAACCAAAGTCAGAAGGACGGTTGGGATTAAGAGATGTTGGTGCGTGGAATAAAGCCTGCATGATTAGGCTTCTATGGTCTATCTTTACACAAGCAGGCTCGTTATGGATTACGTGGATACACATATATGTGTTAAAAGGAAGAAGCATTTGGGAAATTCTAGAAACTCAAAGTCATAGCTGGTGTATGAGGAAGCTGCTTCAGATAAGAAGTCTTGCAAGCAAATTTCTGACACAAGCAGATACTGGAATAGTTTGGAATAATAAAGGTTCTAGCTACTCGACTGCAAGTGTGTGGGAAGAAATAAGAGAAAGGCAAATGCTGTAATTACCTGGATGGCTATTCTTGATAGGCTCCCAACAAAAAATCGACTGGTTTCTTGGGGAATTCACACTGATGGGGACTGTATACTCTGCAAGCAAGAGAAGGAGAGCAGGAACCACATTTTTTTCAATTGTAGATACTCTAAGAGGGTATGGCAACAGGTACTGCACCTGTGTAATTTACAGAAGGAAGCGGAGGGATGGGAGAATGAGCTTTAGTGGGCAGTTAGTAGGCTACGAGGGAAAGCTTAGGTTTCAGTCATACTATGACTGGCGTGGAGGGCGTACATATACTGGATTTGGGCAGAAAGGAATACACGCATACACAAGCCAGTGGAGCTCACAGGGAGAAAATATTGAAAAAAATCAAAGAGGTAGTTAGATTACGATTGATTGGCCTAAAAAATATAGCTTATGATCATGTTAATCAAGAACTATGTGAAAGATAGGAGTTGAATGAGGGACTTATTTGTGGTGTAAAAAGTTTGACAGTTTGTAATTGTTGGTTTGGTAACAGTTTTACTGCTTTTTGGATAATGAATAAAAATTATTTATCCAAAAAAAAAAAAAGACAGAGGGCTATAATCCGTGAGTCTCGCCTACGATCTTTCAAAAGTCTTCAACTATTGCGTTTTTCAGGGTGAAACAACGTTATTGAGATCATTCATCTCACTTAATGTAATAAATATTAAGTATAAACAGTAGAGGTGAGAAAAATCTATTCAAAATATAGTATATGATTTGATTTCAATTTTTTTATTTAATTTGATTTAAGTTTGAATATTAAATATTTTTATTAATTTAAAATCAAAAATTAAAAATATTACATTTGAATTAAATTATATAATTTTATTAATTTTTTAAATATTTTAAATATTTTAAATTTTTATAAAATAAAAATAATTATTTTACATTTAAATTAATTTAAATATATTAAAATAATATATAAATATAAATATAAAAAATCAATAAATTGAACTTATAAAATTTGATAAAAAAATTAAAAATAATTTATTTAAATTTAAATAGATTTTGAATATCATTATATTATATATTATAAAAAAAATCAAATCGATTTAATTGATCGGACAACCTTGACCAAGACTATTTGGGGTCAGTAGTTGCGGCCTTGAGAGTGCTAGCCGACTTACTCACATCCATAAACACCTATAATTATCTTAATTATAGGCGTTTATGAACAGAAGTATGTCGGCTGGCACTTTCAAGGCTGTATCTATTGACTCCAGGAAGCCATGGTCAAGGTTGTCGGATCAATTAAATCAAATTTGATTTGTTTTTTTTGTGATAATACATAATATTATGGATATTATGAGTTCCATTAAGTTCATATAATTTTATATTTATATTTATATTATTTTAATATAATTTTAATATATTTAAATAAATTTAAATATAAAATAATTAATTTTATTTTATAAAAATTTAAAATATATAAAAATTAATTAAAACAAATAATTTAATTCAATTTTAATATTTTTTATTCAAAATTAAGAAAAATATTTAATATTCAAACTTAAATCAAACTAAATAAAAAAATTCAAATTAAACTAAATACTAAGATCTTGAATAAAATTTTCCTGCTTTTAGTGTTCACACTTAATGTTTATTACATTAAGTCTAATAAATTATCTCAATAACGTTGTTTCACCATGAAATACGCAATAGTTGAAGACTTTTGAAATGATCTCAGAGGAGACTCAAGGATTGTAGCCATATGCCTTTTCCATTGTCTATTGAAATGTGAATTTTACTTGCGTCAATAAATGATCATTTCATCAGTGCTAATTTTCTCTGTTTTATTGAGAAAGTATTATGGGTTTCCCTTTGGATCTCTCCATTTCAATAAGCTTGCTTTTTTTACTATTCCTGTGTTTTCTTGGTTCTTCGGTACGGCCATTGTGCCACCCTGACGAACTCTCAGCGTTGTTGCAGTTCAAGCAAAGCTTTGTCATCATTAACTCTAGTTCTCATGATTATCCCAAAACTGAATCCTGGAAAGTTGAGGAGAAAAGTGGCGACTGCTGTTCTTGGAAGGGGGTGGAGTGTGACAATAGCACTGGTCATGTAATCGGCCTTGACCTTAGTAGCAGTTATCTCTTTGGTTCAATCAATTCCAGCAGCAGCCTCTTCCGTCTTTTTCACCTTCAATGGCTTAATCTCTCAGACAATGTCTTCAATAATTCTAAAATTCCTTCAGAGATCAGGAACCTCTCAAGACTAACATTCCTTGACCTCTCTTACTCCAACTTCTCCGGTCAGGTACCGTCAGAAATCTTAGAGCTGTCAGAATTAGAGCTCCTTGATCTGTCAGGGAACTCATTGAAGCTTCGAAAGCCAGGGTTGAGGCCTCTGCTTGAGAAGTTAACCAACCTTAAAGTACTCGATCTTAGTGATGTGAGAGTATCTTCTTCCATACCTAATAATATCTCACCAAAGTTTTCTTCATAACAGCTTTAATTTTATCAAATTGTGACTTGCGTGGTGAGTCTCCCATCGGAATTTTTGAGTTACCCTCGCTTCGGTTGCTCAATCTGCAGTCCAATCCGCAACTTACTGGATATTTACCTGATATACAAGCCAACCACCCTCTTTTGAAATTATCCCTTGCAAACACGAGTTTTTTTGGGCAGTTGCCAGAATCAATCGGAAACTTGAAGTCCTTGGAATATTTGGACATCATATACTGCAAATTTTCAGGGAAGGTACCATACTCACTTGGTAACCTTACTCAACTCAGATATCTTGATCTGTCATCTAACAACTTTTTGGGACCTATTCCTTTCTCTGTTGGAAGACTAAACCAGCTTTTGGGTCTGGACTTCTCTTATAACAAATTTTCCGAAGAGATCCCTTCTTCCTTGGCCAATCTTACCCGACTTGTTTATCTATCTCTTGCCACCAACAATTTCAACCGTGGAACCTTGTCTTGGCTCGGTACGCAAACCAATCTAGCTTACTTGGACCTGACAAACACCAGTTTATCAGGTAACATCACATCTTCTCTAAAAAATTTGACCCAAATTACTTGTTTAGTTATCTTACGTACAATATCCATTAGTGATTGGAAGCTAAATTGCGTTCTTAACCTTTCAAATAATTCACTGACAGGAGAAATTTCACCAATGATATGCAATCTGTCTTGTCTTGCTCTGTTGCGTTTGTCCGATAACAATTTGAGAGGATTGCTTCCTCCATGTTTTGGAGACCTCAGCAAAAGTCTGAATGTACTCAATCTTCGAAATAATCACTTTACAGGTGCAATTCCTCAAGCAAACAAAATGGGATGTAAGTTGAAGGTGATAGACTTGAGTCAAAATCAGTTTCAAGGAAAGATACCAAGGTCACTGGTCAATTGTACCATGCTAGAGGCTGTTCACCTCAAATACAATCAAATAAATGATAGCTTCCCCTCTTGGTTGGGTACACTTCCAGAACTCAAGATTCTACTTTTGAGATCTAATGGATTCCATGGTGTGATTGGGAAACCTCAAACCAAATTTCATTTCCCTAAGTTGCAAATCATTGACCTCTCTAACAATTGTTTAATGGGTAATTTACCATTTGGGTACTTCAATACATGGAATTCCATGAAAGTAGCCACAGCAAGAAGCTTGTCATACATGGAAGTAATCCTAAATTTCGACTTTTATTTTGTTTTACCCGACCAAGTCCATGAGTTTCACCTCCGTTGCTCAGTCAAATTGACAAATAAAGGCCAGGAATTTGAATACCGGCATATTCCAGGATCCTTGACGGCCATCGATCTTTCGAACAACATGTTCAGTGGTGAAATCCCGGAAGCCATTGGGAATTTGAAGGCTCTTAAGGTACTTAACCTTTCCATTAACGCTTTTATTGGTCATATCCCATCATGCTTGGGGAATCTAATACAACTAGAATCGTTGGACCTTTCTCAAAATAATCTTTCCGGAGAAATCCCTCAACAATTGGCACAACTTACATTCCTGGCATTCTTCAATGTTTCTCATAACAACCTCCAAGGGCCCATACCTCAAGGAACACAGTTTAGTACATTTGCTACTAATTGCTTTGACGCAAATTCAGGATTATGTGGAAGCCCTTTATCAATAAAATGTGGAATTCCTGAAGCCTCATCGCCACCTTTAAACTCTGGAGAAGGTCAAGGCATTGGTAGTGTGTTTGACTTTGGCTGGAAAGTAGTAGCCATAGGATATGGAGCTGGACTAATAATAGGATTGGTTGTTGGCTCCAACTTTATCTTTAGGCCGCTAGTGAACATGAATGTTTTCGGAATAGTCTTTAGAAAGAGGCACCCTAGAAGAGAATAGGAGGCATGGGTTTTGAATCTTGTTAGGTAAAAATGGTCTTGGAGTTTTGAAGTTCTTGTTTATTTATCTTAGATAGTGGATTACGCCAGCAAGGTTAATAGATAATAATTCTTATTTCTTTTTAAAGAAGAATGTAGTAGGGAGATAGAATAAAGGTTGTAAATTTGTCATCATATGTCACTTTCTAAAAGTCAAGTCTGAAATTTTATTCTAAAATTATCTTTTGAATTGTTGAATTTAGGCCTTCTACTTGCATATTTTTGTAATTAATGCCAAGTTAAATGTGCAGTTTATATTTGATTAAAGTTTTCAAGTTTAGCTTTAGTTATGAAGCCTAAATCACGGCTTTATGTTGGTTAATCTAACGATATTAAAATTTTTTATTAATTGTTCATCAATCTTGACTAATACATTGCTAAAAACTATTCAATTTAAACCGGTTGAAAGACATTAATATACTGTTAAATTCTTTGTGAATTTTCATCTATTTGCTATTTTATGCTCCTTGCAACCGGTTTTGTCTTTGTCATTTGCTATTTTAAAAACGATGAAAATTTTGCTCGTATCTTCTCTTGCAAGTTCAAAATTGAAATTATTGTTTGATATTTGGTTAGTCTTTGCATTTTTTTTACAATGTATTTTTTACTTTATTTTTGTTATTTTTTATGTTTATTTTGTAATTTGCTTTAATATTCGAATACTTCACAATTTCCCATGACATTTATTGCAAAAATTGAATTATGCATATCGAATTGAATAAATTTTTGAATACTTTTTTATTATTAATTATTATTTAAAAATATATCTATTTTGTCTTTCAATTAGAGGTGATAATTAAGCAATTCAAGGTGGGTTTGGTTGAGCTATTTTGGATAAAAGGAAATTTGGGTTACTTTTAAATTTGATTTTTTTTATTTAACATTTAAATTATTTAGGTTTTAGTCTTGAAATTCAATTCATTCAAAATCCAAATTATTGAGTTATAAAATCAAATCAATTTAAATTAATTTTTCAAATTATCCAAATTCAGGTTCATAACTTTTTTAATCAAATTGAGTCAAGTCAAGCTCTAATTCCAGTGGGTTGGACAGATTTTTCAAATAACCGTTATAATTTAAAGGCATCAATAGTTTTCTCTTCCAAAAGTAAGATCCAAAGTGTAATTAACTTTATTAAAAAAAAAAATCAAAGAAACAAGGTAACATAATAATGTAATAAAGATATCTATAATTTCATCTTGCATGTAACAAGTATGGGCCTAGCTTCTAATCTTTTTTTGTTAACCAAAATCACTAATAAGTTATAGATAAATTTTTCAAGCACATAAAAATGGTAACAGAGTGGATATCTGTAATTTTTGAGATATTCATATCTAAATTCTTTTAATTATTTACTTAAATTTAGTATTATCATATGAATTTGTATCCAATTAAATAAACATTATTTGGTCAATATTGACATTGATTAAAATATCTGTTTACTTGAGTTTTAAATTTAAGTTCACTTTTAATACATAATAAATATAAGTTGTTGCTAAGCGTCGAATATTTCCATAAATATAAAATTTTACATATTTTTTATATGTAACTGGATAATAAATTTAAATATTTGATGTTATTCGTTAAAATATTTAAACAGATTCAAATATTAAATAATCAAGAGGTGTTATCGGAAATCTATGTGAATTTGTAACCAATTATAAATTTATCATTTAAATTCATTAATTATCTATTTATAAACATCTGAATATAATATAATCATAAAATAATCATTTATTTACTATCAATCGTCCTCGTTAAACTCACAAATGAATAACACTTTTATGGACCTAGGTTAGTCCAAAATTTGCCTTTTAAGGTCTATAAGCCCATGTAATTTCGTAAAATTTTTACATGATGTGAAATTTATAAAACAATCCAAACATATACTTGAGAATTTCTTTTTATAATCTCTTTAAGCTAGTTTACAATAAATTTTTAAATTTAATTTGAAGAAAATGATCCAATATTTTTCATTCTAATTTCTTTACCAATTTTGGATATTTTAAATTTATTTATGAGGGATATATAAAATTGAGCCAATTAATTAAAATTCATTAGTTATACTAGTACTTTACATATAGTATGTATAATTTAGTATATGGGCCAATTTAAAATTTAAAATTAATTTTTTATATTTGTAATTGTCAGGAATTGAGTTTTAATCATTAAAATAAAAAATCCAATATTCTACAAACAATCCAATAACTGTTTAATGGGTTTGTGTAGTATTATAATTGATTATTTTAATTTTTTTTTGTTATATTGTAGTCTTCTATGAGCTTGTAATTGTATGGTATTATCTGAATTTATTTGATTTTATTAATTCTAAATATATTAAGCACTAAATATCCAAATAGTTTACCACAATAAAAAGAAGAACCCAAGTGTTAAAATTATGTGAAATCAATTGAGAAATTATTACTCATATACCGAATTCATTCATAGAATAACCAAGGTACTTTTATATGTCATAGACTTTAAAAATAATAAAGGAATAAGAAGTTCTTATTTTTGTAATAAATATAGCAATAATAAATTAACATACGTCAATTCCTTATTAAGGTTAAGCTCAAATTTTAAAAATAGTTATATCCACATAAAATGTTTAGTCACCACAAACATAAAATTCAGACATGACAGAACTAATTAATTATCTAAAAATATTGAAATGGGATTTAATTCAAAGGTTTACTCATCTAGTAAATTCTAATAAGATTGGAGTTCAATTTTTAACATTTGAAAAATTTTCTTCCTTAATTCTCCTTAGATCCCTTCTTTATAAAAAAAGACCTATCTAAAAAGAAAAAGGTCACTATAATTTCAAAGAATTTTCATTCAACAAATTTCGAAAAGAATGATCATCCATACCATAATTATGACTATAAAATATTGTTGTTGAGCTGAACATATAAGGGTACATTACATGTTTAGTCTCTTAATTATAGACAATTTTTTATTTCGATCATTTAATTCTAAAAAGTTATAGTTGCCACTAACATTTATAAAATTATTTTTTGTCATTTAATTGTCTAAGATTAATGGCATATTGACGTGACATTATAACACATATAAAATGTTACGTGAAATTATAAATTAAAAAAATAAAAAAAAAGAAACATATTATACTTTTGATCATTTAACTTTTTCGAAAGTTTCTATTTGGTTCCTCAGCTTTGATAATTTTATAATTTGATTATTAACGTTTGTCAAATTATTAATATTTTTGTTTCCATTATTAATGTCTTACTGTCAACATGGTTTATATCGATTTAATCATCAATATTTGTGAAATTTAATTTAATAAATTATTTTATTATTTTTATTACTATACTTTAGTATTTTATTACATAGAATTTAAGATTATGAATTTTCATTGTAATTAAAACCTTAACATTATGAAATATTTCATATTTCTTTTAAATTTTCTAAGCTGACTGATATAATTTATGTTGGTTTCAAGATCATCTTCTTGTTGATAAAAATGCCTTCATACGATGGTTGAAATTGACATCAAAACAGAGAATCGATTGCAGTAATCTTCAATTAATAAACTTCAAGACGTGTTTATGAACATAACTTTTTTATATTTATTTCGTCCCCACAAGACTTTGGGATGCAAAGAGGATAACCAAAATAGTCTATAAGATACAATAAAACCCTTGTTTGAACTCACATTGCCCTAATGAAGTTCAAACCACTAAACAACCTTAAAGAGAACAAAAATACTAGTTTTAGTCTTGTATTTTCTGCAGCAAACGAAGTCTAAGTAACTTTATTTCTACTTTGAGAGTGAAGGAAAGAATTTTGAATACAAAAGAACTTTTTAAGTATATAAAAATGTGTTCTAACTTTCTCTATTTATAGAGAATTGATTCAAGGGTTATATCCCTCGAATTGTGTTGATATAATCAATCAATGTGTTATCTCATTAAGAACACATTTTTCTAAACGATTATAGTTGCCATTTACAACTTTTAACTAGTGAAAAATTGTTCTTGAATCATTATAATTTATAAGAAGAGAAACCATAATTTTTTAGCATAAAACATGATTTTTTTTGGTGCTAGGGCAGTTAATTACCCTACGAGGGTAGTCAATTTTCCCTTGTGTTTCAGCTTCCAGAATGCTTTGTAACATAGGGTAGTTGATTGACCTAACTGGGGCAGTCCATTATCTTAGTATAATTTCAAATAAAAGCTCAGAATTCAACTTCCCTTGTTAAGGCATTTGAAATTTGGAGTGCCTAAATCTAATATATATATATATATATATATATATATTATATACTAACATACACAAATAAGTTTGACACATAAATATTTATGTGGACAACTCTTTTAAATGACACATAGGATAGTTTTTTAAAAGAAATAATATAATTTTTTTTAATTATAAATTAGATAAATTAAAAATTACAAAAATTAAGTTTATCCAAATCTTTCAATAATATTTTTATCTTGATTTAAAAAATTATTTTTTAAAAAAATTTACGTAAGACATTAAAAATTCAGATAATTTTATGAAGATTTTAAAAATTTAAAAAATTTTCATCCTAAATCTTTAAATAATAAGATTATCAAAATGATTATATCCATTTGAACTCTAATTATCAAATTTATATTTCAAATAAATGTAAAATGTTAATATTATATTTATCTCTTATTATATCCATTTTAAATTTTAAAAAATTAACTTAAAAATTATCTATTTAATCCTAATTGCCACTAAAGAATTTTTTTTGCAAATTTAAGACTACAAATGTAATGTGTTAGGCATAAATTTTTTTTATTTTTTCAATAACTTTTTTTAAGGTATATTCTATTACTATTGCAAATTATTTTTTTTGTTTATAATTTTTTTTAAGATATATTTTATTGTTATTACAATTTCATACATATGAAAAATAATATTTTTTCAATTTATTTTTCTTTTTTCACATATTTTCTAACATTTTCATATTTTGTATAATAATTTCTAACAAAGTGAAAATGTGTTAATATTTCTATTATTTAATTTATCATTCAATAATATATATATTTTTTAAAAAAGACATAATTTATTTTTATTTGATATAATTTTACAGGTGTATAAATATTATTTTAAACAAAAATATTGAAAGGAAAGATATGGTTTTTTTTTTTTGCTGTTTTTAAAAAATTTATTTTTTAATGACAAGTTAATATATATAAATTTTATATATGTTATAAATTTTAAATTTTTAATATAATTTTAAAAAAACTAATATATATATATTCATATTAAATAAATAAAATTATTTTATGCAACACACGAGTTATAATCTAATTAATTTCTATAACAGAATACAAATCAACTCAAGATAGTAAACTTCTTTACAAGGTAGTCAACTTCCTTAGTGTATTTTCATAATAGTATGCTTTTAACATTAAGCGTTCGATTGCCTATGATAAAGCATTTGAATTACACTTCGTAAAAATCCTCTAAATCATCTCTTTCGTATTTTAAATTATACCAAAGCTAAATCTAAGCTTTTGGCAACGTTGATTTCTCAACTATTTTTTACTATTTTGAAAATAATTCTAACAATTTATTAAAAAAATACTCATTTGAATTTATTTGGAAAAGCTAAATCACAAATAAATAAAGTATTGCTACTTTAATAATTTTGACAATAGGATTTATTCATCCAATTTTCAGATTTAGAGGATATAATTACAACAAAATAAAAATTTGTAATTTTAAAATTCAACACAATAAAATTATTGAATACTTATATCTATTTTTTTATAAAGTTAAATTAACTTATTTGAGTATTATTCCAAAATCTTTCAATAAAGATAAGAGAAATACTAAAATAATTTATCATGGTAAATTTTATAACGTTAGTTATCAAATCGCTATAGAGCCGTGTTGACAATAGAAAATCAAACGTTGATAACCAATTGTGAAAATTTTAAAAGTTGGATGATCAAAGTAATAACTTTCAAATGTTAAGTGATCAAAAGTATAAATTTTTTAATTTTAATTTTTTAAATTTATAATATCACGTTAATAATGCTATGTGATATGTCATATGATATGGTAATATCACTTCAGCATATCATTAGTCTCTAACGGCTAGGTGATAAATACCCATTATGTCCATTCACACGCCCTTCCCAAGAGGAGATTACCCTTATACAATATTAAAAAAAAAAAAAATCAAATCCATTCACATGCAAACAATTCTAATTAATCAAACAATCACATCAGTCATATATGTTTCAGAAACCTTCATTTCACTTATTTATTCCAACCATAACATCTTATCAAAATCCGTTATATATGTCAAAAACTTTAATTATATACGCTTTTAACAAATGAAAAAAAAAAAAAGTAACGGTTTTAGCATACAAATTTTTATTGATATGTAGATCTATCCGTTCATTGACACAATAACTGACACTTGCATGAGATAATTAAAATCATTTGTGAAAATAAATTTATTTTAGAATTAAAATAATAAAATATAAAAAATCAACATTATTTGATGAGGTTTTTTTTTTTCTTTTTAATTGAAAGAAAAGAAAGTCAAAATCTATTATTTAAACAGAGATTTATGCACGAACTATTGTGCCATAGATTCCGTTACTAAATTGTTTTGCATATATTTGGAAGTTCTTTAAAAGACATGATTTTCAAGCTTGACCAGATTTGGGGGCAAAGAAAAAGAATGTTAAAAAGCCTAAATAATAGTTATCCATAATTTGAGATGTTAATTTTACCCTTATTTAATGGGGAATTCAATTTTTATCCAAATGATGATTGGGATGGTTATCTCATTATGAGTATGGGAATGTAAATGGATATGATTTTAAATTTTTATTGGGTATAAGAATGATGATAGATAATATAGCATTTGTCTCCTACTTATTTTTTACATATAGATTTTTATATATTTAATATATAGATTTTTATTAAATAATATAAATTATTATTTAGATTAATTAAAATTAATATATTTTTATTGAAAAAATATATATTAATATATATTTATAAAATTTTATCTAAATATACAAGATAAAAATTAAAAAAATATTTAAAATATTTTAGTTTTTTATTTTTTGTTAAAAGTTATAGATAGGAGAATTATTTATGCCTATTAAATACTCATAAAGAAAATGATAAGAATAAATTTAAAATATTAATTAAATATAAATACGAGAATAAATATAAATTTAAAATACCCTAATATCATTATGCTAGCTTCGCTACTGAAAAAAAAGTAGATTCGAGAGAACTTGAGATACCTTTTATTAGAGGTGGCTCCTTGTTGAAGCCTGTGGAGGTCTTGACACCCCTCAAAATTTTACCTCTAGCACATATATTGAGAGGAGTTATATTATTAGAGCTCGAGGACGCATTGACATCTCCTAAAGTTTTAGAGTTTCTAGTATGTGTATATATTGGCTTTTCAAATTAAAATTATTATTTTTATGATTTTATAATTTAATTTTATGTATTATTATCATTAAAGAGGAGTTAAAATCATATACTATTTATCCATTTATTGTATCAATTAATTAATAATTATTTTAAAATCTTTAAAATAAATAGATTTGTCGTAAGTTTTAAATCACAATTATATGAACCTAACAAAAATCAAATTAATTTTTTAATTTTTTCAATGAGACTCTAATTTTGAACAAGTAATAATTAAGTGTTTTCTATTTTTTTTCTAGCTTGCTTCAATTCTTATTTTCATTAGATTTTAATTTCTTTCTTTTAACTTTACTTTAGATCTCAATCTAATACTATCCTACAATCCTTTTTTTTTTAAATTAGATTCTAACCTTTTTAAAAAAAGGTGAAATAAATCACAACTTCTAATCTTAAAACTTCAACTTTTTAAAATTTTATTTATTTTTCTTGCTCTTTGATAAAAATATTATTTATTGACTCATTTATACTCTTTTATTTCAATTTTAAAATATAAAAAAATAAAGAAAATTTCTATAAGTCATTGAAAGACTATATACTTAGTAATTTTACCATTAATTTGAAAGTGTTATTCTTAAAATTTTTAATGCTATCATAGAAATGTTTTTTATTGTACAATTTATATGCTTGATTTTATTATAATATTTTATATGCTTAATTATTTTTTATTACCATATACATGTGATAAAATTTTACAAAAAATATAAAATAAATATAATTGGCCTTCCTCAAAAATAAATATTAAGATCCGTCACTGCCTTCTATTATATTATAAAGAAAAGCTATGTTTATACGATAAGTAAGGTTGATTTTCATCTAAATTATGTTTTTGGGTTTTGTAAGGAAGTAAGAGATTGACTTCTTCAATTGGAAGTGATCAATTGAGGTGATGAAAGTCTTGAAGAGCCAGCTCAATTCCACATAGTCAAGAGTCAAACAAGTAATTTACCAACTAACTGCAAAAAAAAAAATAATAATAATAATAAAAAAGGCTAACAAATTGACAGCTAAAAAGAAAAAATAAAAACGCGGTTACTCAAATGTAAGGAAAAATCGTGGTAACGCATTCAGACAGGAGTACAGAAAAGTTCCAAAGACGGCTAGACGTGTAGTTTTTGTTTTATTTCTTTGGTTTTGACTGGATTTTATTTTATAGTATCAGCTAAGCAATAGCTGTCCTTTTGTGGGACCGCGCCGCTTATCCACCACCGTTACCCCAACCAAAATATAAATTATAGGGTATTTTTAAATTGAGTTAATTATATTTTTAATATTTGAAATTTTAAAAAATATATAAATTAGTATTTTAAAAAATAAAATATATAATTTGTGCTTAGAATTTTTTAAATAATATATTATTAGTTCAAATTTTAATACTAGTAATTTAACTTATCTATATAATATCTAATTAATATAATTTTTATACACATATTATTTATTAAATAAAAATATTAAATATTTTGTAAAAATATAATGTGAATGGCACATGACAAATAATAATTGATCGATCCTAAAAATTTTATGATTTATTTAAAAATATATAGTTTTAGATATTTTTATTAAACAAAAATTTTGTAGTACATGTGTTAAACATATAATTAGATAATATTTATCATACGTTATATATATGTTGATATGATTAGCGATATTAGAATTCGAATTATCATAATATATAATTTAAAAGTTCTTAGTGCAAATTATATATTTTATAAAAATTTAAGATATAAATTACATATTTTATTTTTTAAATATCAAATTCAAGTATCAAAAGCATAATTAACTCATTTAAATTGATTTTGTACTTTTTCTCTAAGTAATGTTAAAAATGCATTTTTTTATTGATTTTGTTGCATTTAGAATTTTTTTTGAAATATTTTACAAAACATAAGTTTTTTTATATATATAAAAGATATCATCATTTTATGATAAGAAAAAAGATTGTAATTACTAAAATTTTAATTTTTTAAATATCATCTCTTAAAATTAATATTAGTATAGTGTACTCAATTTAATATTAGTATAGTATTTTTTTTCTTTTAAAATGTAGTTATATTAAATTAAATAAAAATTGTTTTTGGGAATAAGATTAATTTTGTTGAGAATTTAAAAGTGAAAAATAATTTTCTTTTTTTATTTATTGTGAAAGTTTTCTAGGGATTTCTTAAAGTTGTAGATTACCAATTATTTAAAAGAATATATATATTTATATATATTAGTTAATTATGATGCCTTTTGTTAATAAATAACAGATACTTGCACAAAATTAATTAATGAAACTGATTGGAGAATGGTATAAATTATAATAGTTATGTTATTTCATTCTATTATTTAGGAGTACAATTTATTAAGGAATTTCAATTGGCATTTTGTATAGTAATCGGTGCAGTTTTTATATCAATTTAATAAAAATTGTTGCATTTTGACTTATAATTACTTGTCTTAAGTTGTCAAGTATGATATATCTTATCATGATTTGAAAGATTGAACAATCTATTTATTTTTGAATTTTTCTTACAAAAAAAAAAAAACATTGGTGCATTCTCAAATTTTAATTCAATTATTATCACAAGAGTAATAACTTAATGAGTTAAGTAGTAATCTTTTACTTGCAAAATTTTCAAGCTTAACTATTTTATAAGATGTTGAAGGTATTTTCAGATTTTGTATTTAAAGTTTTAAAAAATAAATTAATTAGAAAAAAAAAACAAAAGAAAGAAGAAAAAAAAGGTAATTGAATAAATACAAATACAGCTAATAAAATTCCTCGTCATTGCTCTGTTGTCTGTCCCCCAACGCTTCTCTTATCCTAAACACTCTGTTCTGTCTTCACTTCGCCATTTCCATTCTTTCTTTCTTCATCTCTAACAATAAATAAATAAAAAAACAGCTAACTTTATTCAAACAACCAACCCATCACACCTTCGTTGTGGCGTAATCAAATTCTTCTGGTTGTCATAAAACCAACCAAAATGCCCAACCACCGCCTCGTCCTCTTGTTCCTCCATCTGTCCGCCGTTCTTGGCGCCGCCGACGATGGCGCAACGATTCTAAAAATAGCTTCATCTTTCCGTCCAGCTCCCAGCGGCTGGTCTTCCACCTCTTCAGACAACTATTGCCACTGGCCAGGCCTAAATTGTGATGCATCCAACCGTGTTACTTCCATCAACCTGTCTTCCAAATCCTTGTCTGGAACTGTTTCTCCCGATATCTCCTCGTTAACCGAACTCCGTAGTGTGTCTCTTCAGCGCAACTCTTTATCTGGGACCATCCCATCTTTCGCCAACCTCTCCAGATTACAAACCATTTACCTTGACGGCAACGCGTTCACCTCAGTCTCTCCAGACGCGTTCTCAGGATTGACCAATCTGCAAACTTTGAGTATGAGTGATAATATGAACCTAAGTCCATGGACTTTCCCAGATTTATCCCAATCTACAGGCCTTGTCGAAGTTCAACTAGACAACACCAGCTTGTTCGGTACCTTGCCTGATATCTTCGATTCTATGAACAGTTTACAAAGTATTAGGTTGTCTTACAACAATTTGAGCGGTACATTGCCGGCTTCTCTTGCTGGTTCCATGATTCAAAATCTTTGGATCAACAATCAGAATGGTGGGTTCACTGGTACTCTAGAAGTTTTGTCCAACATGACACAGTTGTCTCAGGTTTGGCTTCAAAAAAATATGTTTACGGGTCCGATCCCAGATTTATCTAAATGTATTGGTCTGTTCGATCTGCAGCTAAGAGATAACCAGTTGACAGGGCCTGTTCCGAAATCTTTAATCAATCTTCCGAATTTGAAGAATGTTTCCTTGTCTAATAATAAATTGCAGGGTCCTTCACCAAAGTTTCCTAGCTCAGTTGAGAAAGTTACTGTTAATGGAATCAATAATTTCTGTACGGATAATGGGGATCCTTGTGATCCTCAAGTTGCTACATTGCTTGAGATAGCGGCAGGTTTTGGGTACCCTGTTTTCCTTTCTGATAATTGGGCTGGAAATGATGCTTGTAAATTGCCTTCTGTTACTTGTGATGCACAAGGGAATGTGATTACGGTGAATCTTGCAAAGAAAAATTTGGTTGGGACGATTTCTCCGGCCTTTGGGAACCTCACGTCATTGAAGAATTTGAACCTGAATGATAATAAATTAACAGGTCCGATTCCTGATGGTCTGACTAAGCTGAGTAGTTTGCAGCTTCTTGATGTGTCTAATAACAATCTTAGTGGAAACATCCCGACATTTTCGAGTTCAGTAAAATTTGCTTACTCGGGGAATAGTTTACTAGGAAAATCTGGTGGTTCTGGTGATGGAGGAACTTCAGGTTCTGGTGCATCAGATGGAGGTTCAGTTGGTAACTCAAAAAGTGGTGGCAATGATAAGAATTCGATTGCTCTGATTATAGGTATTGTTGTTGGTGTATTAATTTTCGTTGCTGTTGTCTGCTTTGTTTCTTATAAGTATATTATGAACAAGAAGTATGGGAAATTTGGTAAGATGGAAGGTAGTGATACTGAGAAGGGAGTAGTTAAGAATGGGGCGATGGGTGGTGGGATGAATGGACATGGGGGAGTTCCTGGTGAAATGCAAAGCCACAGCAGTGGTGATCATAGTGACCGCCATTTCATTGAGGGTGGAAATGTTGTAATCTCAATGCAAGTCCTACGACAGGTGACTGATAATTTCAGTGAGGCTAATATTTTAGGGAAAGGGGGTTTCGGGGTTGTGTATAAAGGGGAATTCCATGATGGCACACAGATTGCTGTCAAGAGGATGGAGTGTGTGGCAACAGGTACTAAAGGAATGAATGAGTTTCAGGCAGAGATTGCAGTGCTTACAAAGGTTAGGCATAGGCATCTGGTTGCACTTTTGGGTTACTGTATTAATGGTAATGAGAGGCTCTTGGTTTATGAGTATATGCCTCAAGGTACCCTTGGTCAGCATCTCTTTGAATGGCCGGAAAATGGCTATGCTCCACTCACATGGAAGCAGAGAGTCACCATTGCACTTGATGTCGCACGGGGGGTGGAGTATTTGCACTCTCTGGCACAACAAAGTTTCATTCACCGGGACTTGAAGCCTTCCAACATACTTCTCGGGGATGACATGAGGGCAAAGGTTTCAGATTTTGGCCTTGTTAAGAATGCACCTGAGGGAAAGTACTCTGTAGAGACAAGATTGGCAGGAACATTTGGATATCTTGCTCCTGAATATGCTGGTAGGCGGATCCTCGTCCTGAAACTTTTTAATATTTTATATGAGCTGCTTAGTTCTATATGTTCTATAAAAATTTGTTTTAGGCGAATCAATCCTTTCAAAGTAATTTAGTTGCATCTTTAATGTCTCAATGTAAGTATAGAATTACCTAGGATATTAGTAGTTAATGTGATTGGGGTTGGGGCTCTTCATGGTATTATCTGCTTTAGACATATCAAAATGGTGCTGACAAGCCATTTTTTAGACTTGAATTTCTTCACATCCTAGTTTGTTCTATAGGGAGTGAAAGAGGTAGGAAACATGGGGACGAGGTTTTCCACAAAGAATATTCGGTATTCTTGTGAGAAAGATTAAAATCATGGCTACGACCTCCTTTGTATGTATATATATATATATAAAAAAAAAAAAAAGGCGTCTTTTAGTAGGCATGGTATGGCAAGGCTTTTATTGTTTGTTAAATTATGTTCTTTGGGCTTACTTAACCACTCTTTTTGGAAAAACCAATTAATATTTTCTTTTGTCTTCTCCTTTTGCCTGGCTGTTCTCTTCAAAACATTGTCATATACTTAAATGACAACTGACGTTGAATGTGAATCTTTATTCTATAATTTGATGAATTTTGCTAACTGAAACAGCTAGAAGTAAGTCTCTAACTGATAAATAGGTCGATTCACAAGGAAGATATGGACTTTACGCGCTTTAGTTGTTTGGTTAAATGTTAAAATTTCTAAACAGATATACTTTTTCTTTTATTTTTTTAATACTTTTTCTTTTATTTTTTTAAATCGTAACAGCAACTGGAAGGGTGACTACTAAGGTGGATGTCTATGCATTTGGAGTGGTCTTGATGGAGATAATCACTGGCAGAAAAGCTCTAGATGAAACCTTACCTGATGAGAAGTCACATTTAGTCACATGGTTCCGCAGGGTCCTAATCAACAAAGGCAACGTTCCAAAAGTGGTTGATGATACAATCAACTTTGATGATGAGACAATGGCGAGCATCTTCAAGGTAGCTGAGCTGGCAGGTCACTGCACAGCTCGTGAACCGTATCAGCGACCCGACATGGGGCATGCAGTCAATGTGCTAGGCCCTCTTGTTGAGCAGTGGAAACCTACCAGCCAAGACGATGATGAAAACTCAGGCATTGACCTTCACATGAGCCTTCCTCAGGCTCTACAAAGATGGCAAGCAGATGAAGGTACGTCAACAATATATGGTGATATATCATATTCCGAAACCCAGTCAAGCATTCCCGCAATACCCTCGGGATTTCCAAACTCGTTCAGCTCAACCGATTGCCGGTGATGGAAATGGAAAAACCGACATAATTTCGAAGAGGTATGACTGTAAAAGCTGCAAAGAGGCCAAAAAAAAAAAAAAAAAGCCGGTTGGGCTGCAATCCAGTTGATTGCGAAGAGTATTATGGTCATATTATGTTTATTAATTCAGTTTGTTCTCTTATCTTTATTTGTGCTAAGCCTGAGCCAATAGAGCTGTTGTTGTTTCTTATTAAATTCTTCAAAAGCTAACCAATCGATTTGTTTTGTTGGTGGAGCTTTTACACAGGAAGTAGAGTTTTGGAGGAAAGGGAGAGAAAATTTGTATCATATTCTTTCAACCTTTTCCATTGTAATGTATAATTATTGTTTTCAATCATTCAATCATGTTTGGTTTGTGCACAACCTATAAAAACAGAGACAAAAGTCGTCACTACACATCAAAACCTGTCCATTCAACGAAAAAGTCAGCAAAAATATGAGCAAAAGCATGGAATTCAAGTGGACACAAACAAAAAACAAAAGCAAGTTCGTAACAATGTCCAATTCGGACCATACAAAAGTATAGTATACCCTGAAAAATGAAGCTCCTTTATGTTCATTGTTAGCCAAACCCCAAATAAATTCAAAACGAGAATTTTTTTTTTTATTTGAGAGCTTTTAATATTCGGTAATTATTTTAGATTTTAATTATTTTAGAATCGAAATCGGATTGAACCTCATAAGAAAATAAAATTTTTTAATATCTATTTTTTTATTCACAAAATTTAAAATTATAATCTTACTTAAAAAAAATTAAATCATTTATCACTCGACATTAGTATTCAAAACGAAAATTTAATTTGTGATGTGTGTTGTCAACATTTTGTTATACTTAACAGTCGAATGAAAAAAATATTTATTTAAATATTAATGATTAAAACAAAACTTATTATGATTTAATTATCAAAATAAAACGCTATACAAAATTCGACTACTATTAATGTAACTTATGTTTATATATGTTTATATATATATATTAAAATATTGATGTAAATCGAAAGAATATAAGTTGATACGTTGATGAATTAAAATGAATCTGAGATAATCTGTCTCAAGCTGTCACAACTCACTGCCCACAAAAGCACAACGTGGTGGTTGAAATTCATTCAGGATTCCTTTGAATTGACAGCTTAAAAATGATTATTGATTAAACAAATGGATTTAGGTTTATTTGTCCTGACAGCAACAGCATTGTTTTACAACCCCAGACCTAACAGCCTTTTTTGTTGAATTTTGCAGACTTCAAATTAAAATCTTGAAGTGGATTAACTATAATTATAAAATTTTAATTTATAACAAATAAATAGATTTTTTCACACAAACAAAAAGACAAAATCTTGAAGTGAAAAGAATGGCTGTTATTTATTAAAAATTTTTTAAAAATCATCATTAAAAAGGATCTGATTTAAAATAAAATTAATTTATAATTCATCATAAAATAATTCTATTTTTTTCAACATTTAATTGAGATTATCAATTTGTCAATTTACCAGTAGAAAAAAAAGTCTCATTAGCAACAACTATTGAATATTGAAGGCAATTATTTTTAACAACTTTTTTTTTTTTTTGGTATTTGTTAACAACTAATTTGAAGTTATTATTAGATAAGTAAGATTTGTCAAACTTGATTTTTAACAAACTCCAGTGGTAAATTACCTGCCTTTGCAATTTTGCATGAACTAGTAGCATGAATAGTGGTTACCTGGAGACTTATTTTATTGAAAAAAAAATGCAGTTAGTTTTTTAGATTAAATTTAAGAATAACTTATACACCCACTTCTCAACTTAATACTAGCACAAATGGTATATATTTTGGTCAAACTTTTTTAAATTACGATTTTAAGAAAATTTAAATACATAATATCTCTTTCGGACGAGGTAAATAGATAAAAATTGAGGCAGTCAATCTCTAATAGTAAATTTGTTCAAGCTGTCTGAGTCGGATTTTGAATTGAGATTTCAAGGTCATTGTTAAGGAAATTGGTTTGCCTTAATTAGGAGACCAAAAATAATTCCTTTATTATCAATATTTTACTAGTACTACTGGAAATTAGAATTACAATAATGAGTGGATTTAAATTCAAATTTAGTCCTTCTACTTGAGCTAAATGTTAATTTGTTTCGCTATTTTCAGTGTTAAAATATATTATTTATAATTATTACAGTATAATTAATCAATCAAAATTTAAAATTATATAGGATTTTAACAAAATATTTGATGGAATTTACACTTATATGTTATTGACCTCTGTATAATTTTTTTTCATCATAATTGAATAATTATAAGATTATAATAAAAATAATTGCATTCGAAATGCTCTTATTGTCCATTTTAAAATCTTTAAATTTTAATCGTTGGAGTTTGGGAAGGAAAAAAATGTTCAGCTTTTTACTTTATTTTTTTTATGGATACGGTTTTTACTCGTTGGATTTGTTTGGTAGAAAGTATGAAAAAAGGGTAAAAATAAAAAATGTATTAATATAATGATTAAATTACAAAATAAAAAAAACTATAAAATTTAATTATTAAATTATCCAGTTTTTCATTTTCATTTTCATTCTATTCTATCATTCTTTCGAAATAAAACTTAATGTATTTCATATATATGCTTCTTTTTTAACTTTTATACAATTATCAATTATCTTTAAAAAGTTGGTTTTTAATACTAAATAATTTGTAGTTCAAAACATCCATAGGGACGAAACAAAAAAACAATTAAAAAAAAAAAAACACAGTGGACGGCCGTAAAAGAAGAAAAAGAAAGGAGACAAAAAAAAAAGAAAAAAAAAGACTAAAACCGAAGTTGGCAACAACTGGGCCAAAAAAAGAAAAGGCAAAAACAAAAACAAAACCAAAGTCGGCAACTGCCACCGCTAATCATTGCACAGACGTTGGGAGCTCCAACGTTTTTCAATTGGTTTGTGGCATAAATTGATCTTGCCGGAATTTTATTTTTTTTTTTAATTTTGATCGTAATGGTCTTTATATTTTATCAAATTTGAGAAGGTATGCAATAATAAAAAAAAAAACAGATAGAAGAAAAATAATTTTTTTTAAATGGCCTGCAATAATAAAAAAAAGAAAAAAAAATAGAATGTCATGCTCTAAATTATATATTAATAAATATAAGCTAGAAACCCAAAGTGGATGTCAAAGAGAATTTTTTAAAAGTAAAATAAAATAAAATGATAAGTCATTATGAATTAACTTTTACATTTTAGTTCAAATCTAGTTATTCTTGTGACATACTTAATTTCTATTTAGATTTCATCACATTTTTTTATTATATAATTAAATTTATCGTATTACTTATTAAATATCGATTCAACATAATTCTTTTTATAATTATAATTATAATTATAATTATTTTTAATTTTATCATAATTAATTTTATTGTCAATCCAAATAGAAATTTAAACTTTTGGGATAATGAATAATGATAGGTGCCTTAAAAAGTCCAATTCAAAATTTTTTTAATAAAAAACAAAAAAAAAAGTTTTTATCCTAAAGGTAGGCAAAACCGAATCACTCTCTTCGGTTGATAGGTTTACGATTACCATTTGTCGTAATGTTGGTCAACTAATAGTTAGAAATTGAAATTTAGAATAATTTAATTAATTTCTTATTATCTTTGTTGTTTTTTTAAATGATAATGATGCAAATTACAGAACATTACAAGTAAAACAATAGCAAAAATAAGTTGCAATCACCTTCAAATTCTTTTATTATTTTATTTGTCTTAAGTAAAATACTCTTTTGTAACATTTTTTATCTAACACATTATATCACTTGCATCTGAAATATTTTATCCTTTATATTCAGTAATATTAGTTTTTTTATTCTAATGACAATTCAATTCGCAAGTCATAAAGCAGTAACTTATTAAAAATTTTTGATCGAGGGTGGCTTTGGAGCCGATTAAAGGCAGCGGAGAGGGGCATAGGTTTTTTGGTTTTTTTTTTTTTTTTTCAAAACTAAATCGAAAATCCACTAACGTATAAAAAATTGCTGAACTATTTGTGTTATAAATGAACAAAAAGTGTTATCAAATACAAGTAATATTAAAGTGGCCGAGAAAAGTATGGGCCGATTGCAGGATCTGGGTAGCCGCAAGCCTAGGAAAGCCCAAAGAAGATCAAAGGCATGTAAACCAAACACAGTCAAAGGTTCAAGGCCCAAGTTGCAAACTCAAACACATTCAACCAGTCAAAAAATTATTTACAGTATTAATTTAATTTTTTAGGTCACAAAGAGGAATAATTGGGGAAGAATATCGGAAGAAAAGGTTATTAAGGCTCCTTTTGATAATCGCTTTTGTTTTTTTTTTTTAATTATTATTTATTTTTTAGTTTTTTTTTTTTTTTTGTAAGAAATGAAAATGCAAAACGTAAAAGCATCTATCAAATTATTTGTAATTTTTGTTTTTTTTTTTTTTCTATTTGCTTCTCTTTAATTTACAATTTATGCTTTTTTAATTATGAAATCTTATTGGTTTGGGTTATATAATGACAGGTAATCAATTATCTTTTCAATTTTAATTGATCTTTACTTTAAGTTTTTTAAATTAAAAATATCCGATTGATATTGGTTTACAATAATATAGTAGAAACATACAACTTATTTCGAAATATAAAACTTATAATTCCATTTACTCAATTGTCCCTTCTAGTTACACATTTTTATGTTGTAATTCTTAATTGAGATCTTGGCCACATAATAGTTTTGCCTTATTAGATTCAACTTTTGTCAATATAAAGCATGAATAAATTGAAATATGCAGTGACCATTGATTTTAAGTAGTGGGTGTTCTTATAGTTAAAACATGGAGGTAGAAGACTTGATTTGAAAGCTAAGAATAAATTCCAAAAGTTAATGGTTGTGCCATCAACTTTATTGGATTTGTGGAAATTTTGCAATGCAACATGGATTTTGTTTTTCCATCATTCCTTTTTCTCGAGTATAAATTCCAAGGTTAATGGTTGTGGCATCAACTTTATTGGATTTGTGGAAATTGTGTAATGCAACATGGATTTTGTTTTCCCATCATCCTCTTTTCTCGAGGAAAAAATTTAATATTTATTAAATATGATATAATATTATTTTAATATATTTTCATCAAATATAAATAAAAATAAAAACCTACAATATGATAAACATAAAATGGACAAAAGTAATATTTTGATATTATAATAAACATTCAACTTAAAATTAATTGATAATAAATTAAAAGATCTAATTTAAATAAAAAATCATGTGAAATTTAATATTTAACATATATGAATAACATCACGTTAGCAATGCGACACTACAATAAACCTAACATAAATTAAAAGCTAGGTTTATGTTACAATGATCCCTGACCTATAATGTAATGTTTAATGTTATATATGAATTTAAAAAATCTTTATGTAGTATATAAATTATAAATATGTTAATTAATGTAACACTTGCAAGACGATATGTCTATAGTATGTCATCATTTAAAATTAATCATATTAAGAATGAATGTTATATTAGTTAATAAATTTATAATTTAAATAATATATTAAAAATTTTTAAAATTTAAATATTATATTAAATATTTTATTATAATTCAAAAATCGTAACATTAAAAACCTTGAATGATCATAACATTACTACATTAGCCTTATCTATTTTCTCACTTCTCTAACTACCTAGCTTGAAATGGTAAAGAAAACATGTATTCAATCCAGGAGACAAACAAGACCCCGCATTTATCCTCTTGCATCATAATCTTTAGCTTTTCCTTTACCAATTAATAGACCATTATTACTTTATCATAGGTAATATATATCTGTGTTTCATGCCTTTTTTCTCGCTTGGAATAAACAAAAGAACTTCACTTTGTTTTGGAGGCAACTCTCAAATATCATTGTACTAAACAAATCTTCTTGTATGTGTAGAACAATCTAGCTACTTTTTGCTTGATTCATCTATGTTCTTGTTGGGCTTTGGCTTTCTTCTCTTTAAAAGCACAGAATGCTTTGGTGACAAAACCAACCATTTCATTACAAGTTAAAAAGCTGCTGATCAGTAATGGCTCTTCTTGCTTTCATTTTTTCTACTCTTCTTGTTGTTTCCTGTAAGTTAATTTTTCATACTAAATATTCAATTTTTATGTTAATATCAACAGTTTTTATGAACATTGATTTCTTTTATGCTTAACAGTGGCAGAAATCTCGAGCAAGATTGGAATAAACTATGGTCGAAAAGGGGACAATTTGCCATCTCCATGCCACTCTATCGAGATCATAAAATCCATGAATGCTGGCCGTATAAAGCTCTATGATTCGGACCCTGAAATATTGAAACTCCTCTCAGGAACCAAGATCCAAGTGGCGATTATGGTTCCTAACGATGATATAATCCAAGTTGCTTCAAGCCAAACAGCGGCAGAACAATGGGTCCAAAACAATGTCCTGGCTTACTACCCGGATACCATGATACGATTCGTTTTAGTTGGCAATGAAGTCCTCAGCTTCAACTCAGATCCGGATCAGACAATTTGGCATAACCTTGTGCCTGCAATGCGTAGAATTAAGAATTCTCTTAGTGCTCATGATATTAAAAATATCAAGGTCAGTACCCCTCTAGCAATGGACGTGCTGCAATCGACTTTCCCACCATCAAGTGGTATGTTCCGTTCTGGTACATCGGATACTTTGATGGCACCATTGCTGAAATTCTTGAAAGGGAGCAAATCGTTTTTTTTCCTTGATATTTATCCATATTTTCCGTGGTCAGCTAATCCAATGAACATCAGATTAGATTTTGCTCTTTTTGGAGGAAATGTAAACCAAACTGACCCTGGTAGTGGCTTAGTTTACACAAATCTCCTAGACCAAATGCTTGACTCCGTCATTTTCGCTATGGAAAAGCTTGGGTACACAAATATCCGACTAGCAATAGCTGAAACAGGCTGGCCTACTGCTGGGGATATTGATCAAGTGGGGGCAAATATCTACAATGCAGCCACTTATAACCGAAATCTCATTCGAAAAATGACTGCCAAACCAGCATTAGGGACCCCAGCTAGACCTGGTCTAATCATACCAACATTTATTTTCTCTCTGTATGAAGAAAACCAAAAGACAGGACCAGGAACAGAAAGGCATTGGGGCTTGCTGCATGCAAATGGAACACCTATTTATGACATCGATCTAACTGGGAAGCGCCCTGTCTCCGATTACAAGCCACTGCCTCCAGCTGAAAATAATGTCCCTTATAAGGGGAAGGTTTGGTGTGAGGTGGCTCCAGGGGTCAATCTGATGAACTTGTCATCTGCATTGGCCTATGCTTGTAGCCTGGATAATCAGACTTGTGAAGCATTGAATCCAGGAAAAGAGTGTTTATGAGCCAATAGCAATAATTTTGGCATGCTAGTTATGCATTTAGCTCTACTGGCAAGGTTTCGAAGTAGGGCCAACTTGCTACTTCAATGATAGCTAGACAGACCACAGTGAAACCCAAGATAATTTTTCTTTTTGGTACTTGAAGCTACCGCTGATTTTTAACCAACAGATCACACAGCTGTTTGGGCAAGTTTTCTTAATTGAAACAATAGGAAAGATACATACAAGATTAAAAAAATAGTTCTAATCTTTATTGATTCTTTTGAGCAGGCGTGACACTGCCCAAATTTCCCGAGTGTGACTCTGTGAAATGGTTTAAGCAAGCTTCCCTGCGAGGAATTCAGAGCTTGGTGAGTGAATTAACATCAGGTAGCTGATCTTATGTTTCTATTGTTTACTCACATTGTTTGTCAGGAATAACTACATCTAATGGAAGAAAGAGTTCCTTCGTTTTACTATCCAAAATTAAGGAGATGAGAACATCATAAACATCCTTGCTACCTTATTCTCATTTCAAACTTATAGCTGAATTTTAATCTTCCCCCACTTTGTTTCTGATTGATACTAGTCCCGACAATGGCTACTGATCCAAGTCTCTGCCCATATCAAGCATAAAAAAAATGCAATTCAATCAATTTTGTTGATTATAACACAGGCTCTTCAGTACAAAATGCCTACTGCAAAAATTCCTAGTGCAAAACATAGATTTTCTCATTTTGATTCAATGATAAGTATATGTATTTTTCTTTTCAGAAGTATGTTTGGATTTTTTTTCTCAATTTAAAATTAAAAAAACAGGCACATGTTTTTGCAGATGACAAAGAAAAAATGCATGTAACTATTAGAAATAAGATATGCAATTTGAGTAGATGCCAACCACCAAATTATGGCTGTGTGGAATAATTGATAATTGGTACTAGTAGTTGAAACTTAATTACTCTTTTAGGACCACAATTAATTTGGGGCACTTTAATGTTGGCAAAAGCGTTAATGACACTTTCACCTATAAAGATTATTGTCTGTTTGGATCGTTTAATGTTTTAATTGAGTCGACAAGAATCAAGTTTAAACTTGGTTCTAAATTTGTGATTAGATATTCAATTTAAATGCGATTGAATTTTCATTTATTTAATTGGTGGTTCGACTCAAAATAAAATTTTAATTATTGAATTCACTCGATTATGATTTATTTATACAATAAAAAATGAGTTTTACTTAATATCAAATTTTAATTATTGGATTTGATTTTCAAACTGGAATTGAAAATTTTCAAATGCAAATATTTGTACGCAATTAAATCTAAACATAAAAGAATAAAATAAAATTCCAAATCAAAACTAAAAGAATACAAAAAACACTACTACAACATTATCTACTACAACCCTACTTTCAAGCTTGTTCTTGACGTTGATTGTAGTATTGTTTGAATAGGATACCCCATTCCAGATAAAGTTTCCCGCTCATATTCTTGAACAACGAATTCAAAAAAAAAAAAAAAAAAAAACCTAATGAGATTAAGATTTTACAATTATATAAAGATGAATTATAAAGGGAAGCAAGATTATTAAGTATTTAAAATCGCCAAAGTTGGTGAAATTTTTGCAACTATCATTAGAAGTAGTGGCAAATTTGCGGTGTTCATAAACATCCTCCAAAAATCAAAATTAAGAAAATTTGAAAGTTTATCTTTTTGAATGCCTATTAAATATTTTTCTGAGCAGTCCTAGAATTTTGATTGGACACTCTTACATTACAAAAAATTTCTTTTTAAAAAATAATAGATGACTTTTACAAAAATAAATATTATCTATTATCATAATAAATGACACCTGAGTTTAATAAACATAGTCTATTATTATTTTTTTTATTTTTCTTTGATCTATAGAGTGAATTTAAATATTTTCTCTATTAACTACATTTTTCTCTTTTGTTTCTTTTTCATCGCTAAAAGGCAAAGCCATATCAATCATATTGTCGTTTAGTTTTTCCTTTTTTTAATTATTTTTTCTAATTTTTATTTCATATATTTTTTAACTATTTAGATTTAAAAAAAAAAAAAAAAAAACGATCTGTTATCTGTAGGATTGTTTTATCTGATATCATAATATATAATGTTTGTGGAAGTTAAATATAATTATTATCATAATAGATAATATTTTTTTAAAAATAAATGTCATTTTATTATCGTTGATAAATTATGTTTGAATTTGAATAAATTATCGCCTATTATTTTTCTTAAAATATATTATATTATACCTATCAAATTTATCAAAATTAAACTTTATGATTCGTAACGATGCACAAATATATTTCTAATAACAAATAAAACTCAATCAAAGAGTTAGTAAATGCTTATATTAAAGTATGTGCCCTTAGACCTACAATAAAAAAAATTTTTTAAAAAAAAAAACTAAAGATAAAACCTCTAATTTCCGTTAAAAAAAAAAACCCTTAGCCACTTTTACTCTCGTCTCTTCTGGTCTATATGATTGTCTCTAGCCTCCTTTACGCCCAATTCAAATAGTTTCGTTTCCCCTAAATAAAAATTCAAGGTTAGATTTAGTTTTTGTGTGATTCCACTGTATTTTTGATATAATGTGATTAAATTTATCACATTTTTAATTGAATTTAAATATTAATTTCAATGAAATCAAATCAACATAAATTTTTTATTAATTTTTTTTTAAATCACAATTACAATAATTTTTTTTAATTGCAGTTACAATAAATTTTATTACTGTTTTCAATCTTAACACAATTAATCTCATCATCCATCCAAATAAAATTTTAATATTTAATTAAAAATTAGATTTAATATTTTCTTATGATCGATTTGTTATTTTTGTCAAATAATTTATGATTATTTTGTTTCCCTACTGTATATTTCATTTCAATTCTAGCAATCATTTAGGTTTTGCTTAATTAAAGTTTTAACATCTCTTATTGCTCTTCACATTTAAAGTACTTATATATTAGTTACACTTGCTCTTCGATATTTTCAAAGTTATGTTTATAATTTTTTGTATATATTATAAATAAATAATTGTAAAAAATATTGAATATTTTTATTGATTTGAAGTTTAGAAAAATATAATTGCAAAACCCAATAACAAATTGGAGATTTTTGTTTGGGGTGTCCAGTACAATTTTTTTTTTTATATATTTTTTGTTTTAACACTTTCACAAAATCCAGCACTAGCAAAACCCAATGTTAGAAACAATTCAAGCACAAAATTTTTCAACTAACTTCATTCTAAATTTGCAATAAGCAGAGAAAGATATATATGCATATTAACTATATTATTACTTACAAAAATAGAAATCAATGTTTGAATGAAATTTGATAAAAATGATAAAAAAAAATTAACATGTAAAATTAATTTTATTACTATTATTTTTAATTTTATCAAAATTAATTCAATCATTTATTCAAATAAAACTTAAAAGTTAAAACTTTAAATAAAACTTAAAACTTAAAAAATGACGAAAATTATACTTAATAATTTTAAGTATGACAAGAAAATATGTTATAAAAATAAAATAAAAAATTTGAAAATAATATAATTTAAAATTTTAATAAAAATTATATATGAATTTGATTAAATTAAAAAATATATTTTAAAATAAATATATTAATAAAAATTAAGATAAGATAATTTATATTTATTATGAAATAAATAATCACAAACTCACAAAATTAATGAATTACCAAATTTGGCAAGATTCGTGGTGGTTGGTGAATTGTCAGAAACGGCACAGATATTGAGCAACATCATCGACCCCACATGTGACATGCAGTTAATGTTCAGGTCCCTCTTGTTGATAGGATGATTTTTTCCTGTGCAGCTGCAGATATTGCGGAGATTTTTTTTTTCAAATTCTCAATGTTTAAATTATTTGAATTTTATTAATTTTTATAAAGTTAAAAAAATTTTACTTTAATATATTTAATATTAAAATTAAATTTTTTATAAAATTAAAAATTTATAATTGTTAATGGAAAAAAAAAAATTATAAAATTTAATTTTAAAATAAAAAATAAAATAGTTAAAAAAATCATTTTAAGATATCTAAAAAAATTAAATAAAAAATTTTGAGACGGAATTTATCAAGGCTTTTCCGCTAAGCCTAGGATTTATCTATTTATTTTTAGATGTATTTTCATGATTTAATTGAGCCCTAAACTTTTTATTTGCTATAATCTTGTTTTCCCAACTATCATTTTAAATTCAAATTTTAGAGAATAAACAAATTTGAGCCGACAGCCAAATTTCTCATATATTTTTATATATGCAAGTGGTTGTTTCATTAAAATTCACTTTAATATTCTCACAGGTGATGCGTTCACGTGGATGGCATATCACTTGTATGTATTTTTCATTAATTAAATATTTTTTTTCTTCGAGTTTGAAATATGTACTTTTGCGTATGATTTTAATGCACGAAAATGATATGATATATTCCATAACAAGTAAAAAATATCGAGATTACTTAAAATTGTAACATTAATAAAATAAATAAACTTTTTCCTTTCTTATTTAAGCAATTTGGTTTGAAGAAAAGAAAATGGATCAATTAATAAAGTAAGAAATATTAATGAGAATCAACCATCTATTTGAATGATAAAATATTTAATTTTTTAAATAAAATTTAATTTTGAGTCTTGTGAATAAAAAAAAATAAACAATGAAAAAATTTGACTTCTTATAAAGTTCAATTCGACTTAATTTCAGAATAGTTTAGACTTAAAATGATACCGAACATTGAAAAATTCTAAAAAAAATTTAACTCTTGTTGATCCAAATGATAATAAGTTTGATTCTCTTTTAAGTAAGGTATCAATTTTTCAAATATTATGAATGAAAAAAATAAGTACTAAGAGAGTTTATTTTTTATGATATGATTCGATTTGACTTTAAAATAATCAGAGTTTAAATGATTATCGAATATTAAAAAATTTTAAATAAAAAAATTATTAATGAGAATTAAAAAATATTTTTATTATTAAATTTGATAATTATTTTTAAAACTATAATCATAAATAAGTATTATATTTATATAATCAATTAAATAATTAAATATTATATCATATTAAGATATTATAATTGATTAATTAATTAATAAATTAAAATATAATTAAACAAGTTAAAATAAAACTTGAATTTAAAATTTTAAAATTACTTTTTATCATTAAATTAAAACTTTAACACTAAATAATTTTAGATATAATAAAAAATTTGACACAAAAGTAATATAAAAAATATAAAATTTTTTTAACAAACTCAATGCATGGTTTGACTATAAAAATATATTACATCAATAAAAATTATCTATATTAATTTTTATATTTTACATATATTTAATATAAAATAAATATACGAAAGATTCATTTACCACGATCAACTTTAAAAAAAAATAAAAATCTCACATCTCACGTAATATATTAAAAAAATAACGCAGATAGTATAGTAGCAATGTCAGTGTCAACAGTGACATTTATTTTAATTTTCTTTTGTTTATCCAACAACGTCATCTCGATTACCATGATTTCCACTCTTTTGTTTGTTTTTGGCTATTGGCCTTAGGGCACTTCAAGATCTCATCATTCATTTTTGGCAACGACCACCATCACTCAGTCACTTTCTTCCTTCTCTTATTCTCTGTCTCTCATGTCCCTCTCTCTTTCTTCCTCTCTCTTTCTTTTTCTTGTGAGAAGAATGGCAACCATGGTGTCCTCAACACCTTCGTTGGATAAGTCTAGCTCTGTTCAGTTTCTTGTCTCTCGCTCTAAACTGCACAAAACTTTGGGTACCAAGCTCCCTGGAGTCAGTTTCGCAGTCTCCCCAGGATCGAAGTTTCGAGTTTTCTGTGAATCCAAGGTCACTCTCACATACTTTTTTTTTTTATAATTCTTTGATTTTTTTTTATTTTTTTTGTGGGATCATCCCAGATGGCTGTACTGTGTTCTTGTCAAAGTACTAGTTTTTGGTGGATTTCTTCATCTTGCCGCAACTTGGCCTTTTTCTTATAATGACATATTTGACCCTCTACTGAAATTAGTTTGAATTTAGCGGAGCCCGTCACGTGGCATCACGTAGGGTTCCGTTCACGGCCAGTTTTCAAATCTAATATGCCACGTGGTTGATGACATGGGATGCCCGGTGTGTCTTCACTGCAACATGTCGTACCAACTGATTAACTGAAGAAAAAATTGGTGAAAAAAAGGGAAGATTTTTTTTTGGAGGCCGGATGAGAGAGGAAACAGAGAAGTAAAAAAAATTGTCGTAAAAAGTGACTGAGATTCGATGAGAATCGGTTATAATCAGCTGGATGAGAGAAATTATTGAGGACGAGATGGAAAAGGAGCAGTAGGGCACGGCGAGATGAGGAGGATGAAGACTGGCACGGGTAAGGAAGAGAAGAAGGAAAGTGATAAAGGGAAAGTAGTTAGTGAGGGAAAAGGGTGAGCGTGCATCGCCGGAACTGGTCTTTGCCTTCCTGGTTACCGACGGCAAGACTTGATCTGGTAGAAAGAAGATGAAAAGATGATAAAAGGAACAATAAAAATGTGTGTGTGCGTGTGTGTTTTTTTTAATTTTCTGCAATTCTTTTCCAATTGAGGGGCACGTGCCACAT
>NW_019168270.1:2157772-2293288 GCF_002303985.1 Durio zibethinus
TCTACCTTTTTTTCCCTTCTTCTCCTTCTTCTCTCTGTAAATTAATCTGGCAGTTGATTTCAGAGCCGGAGACTCCACGAGGCAGCAAGAACTCGATCTGGGTGTTGACATAATCGAAGATCGAAAGAGATTGGGGTTTGATCTACAACATTAGGCTTCGAAGATGAGAGCTTAGTGAAGGAGCTCTTTTGGATGCTAGCAGGCATGAGATCAAGAGTAGCGCTGATGCTGGCCAAACAAATTTCACAGTTGCAATTGGCGTCTTTTCTGCATCCAGGGGTAATAGCAGCTGTCTCGAGTTTCACTACAGATATCATCTTCCATAGTGGTGGTGGTCGATTTCACTGAAGATGATAATGCACTTAGCGGGGGTTCATCGCTTCTTGTCTCTGCGTTTACCGTTTTGCTTTTCTCTTTGGAAAAAGGTAGCGTTAAACGAGATTTAACGGGATAGGCTGATAGGGTTTCAAATTTGAAACCTTTAACGGTCATGTGATGTGGATTTCTTTTTTCCACGTTGGATGAGGTTAGTAAATGACTAAAATAACCCTGCATTATTTATTATTTATTATTTTGCCAACCATTCTTTTGTTTCGTTTACCAACTTGAGATTTAGATGTAGAATTAAATTTTAATTAAATAAAAAAGTTAGATTCAGACTAGGGTCTTAAACTTTAAACAATGGGCTCTACATGGGGTAAGCGGCTTAATTGGGCCCTTTCAAAAATTTGCGCCCACAACCTCTGCCTTAAGTTGTTTTTTACCAGATTTCCATTCAATTTGTCCATGAAGTCCGTTTAGTTTTAATTTAATTATCAAACTGATAAAAATATTTAAAAATAATTAAAATTTAAAATTAAATTAACTAAAATATTTTTATGTGTTGAATTCTGAACTTGAAAAATCTTACTTTAATACCCGAATAAATTGGAGCAACCATAAACTTCTTGTTGACACTATTAAGAATATTAGTCTATTTGCAAAGATAAGTAAATATATATATATATATTCTATCTCCCTTCTGACTTGAAATTTGAAATGACTTCTTTATTCGAATTTTTATCCATTTGTTGAAATTAATGGTAATTTGTCAATAACTGCATGGTTTATGGGTAGAGTATTATATTTTTATTTCAGTGATAAAGGTTCATATCATGCTAGTCCCGAGTACAAAAAAAAAAATTTAATGGTAATTTTATGGATGACATAGTGTTTCCATTTCCATATTTCAAAGTTACAAAATCATTTTGAAGTCATGAAAATTTTATATAGTGTTATCTCACATATGTTAAATTTTAAATTTTTTGTAATTTAATATTTAATTTAGTCTCTTTTATTATTATTAATTATTTAGATTAGATGCATAATATAATACTAAAACTTAGATTTTATTTATTATTGATATCTTTTTTTTTTTAAAATTTGTCACATGATAAATTATTATATTTTCATCCTACATATGATGAAAGTTTATTAATTAGTATCATTTCACATACGTTAAATCTTAATATTTGACAAGCCGCTTGCTTGATCAGTGAGCTTGGATGAATTCGAACTAGATATTTGACCAGGGTTTTTACAAGATTAGGTCGGACTTGTCTTGGACGATAAAATAATTTTAATATACTCAAGCATAAATGAGCAGGCTTACTCGGGTTAAATTTGGGTATGATTTATACGTGTTATCGATTGAATTTGATATAATTTATGAATATTTTTAACTTTTTAATGCATCAAAATTTTTAAATTCTATAAACTTAAGGTTAGAGTAATGCAATGTATTTTTTTTATTTATCATATTAATTCAAAAAATTTTTGTTTATCATATTAATTTATTAATTATTTTATATATATATATCCAAATAGAATGTGTGATAACTATGCTGATAGTGTTTAAAAACTTCATCAATGTAAGAGAAAATATTGCATATTTTATTTTTTAAGAAATTATTTTATTTATTGTCAATGAAAATTTTAAACTCCACAAAATTCATAAAGTGATATATAATATTAGAAAAATTGAAATGCTAATTAAAAATAAGTAAATTCATCTAGGTCTTTAAGTTTTAAGTATAATTTATTTTAAATTTATTAATTTTAAAATAGATATTTTATTCAAAAATTTCAATTAATAAGACAATGAAGTTCTTCTGTCAATTATCTCTTAATTATTTGATTAAGAGTCTCATTAAAAGATAATTTTATTCTTGAAAATTAACGGTCTTAAATACTTACATAAAATAACAACTTATAATAATATATTTATTTTGTTATATATATATATATATATTTACATATTAGCATATTATTAATTATAAATTTTGTTTTATATGTTTTATTTAAAAAATCTTTTTTATATTATTAATATGTTTTATGTATTTTGAGAAAAACAAAAACAAATTATTATTTTAAAATATTATGTTATATAAATATTTTAGTATATTAATATTTTAATGAGTAAAATAGCCATTTAATGAGAATTTTAATGAAATAATTAAAAGATAACTAGAAAGACTTCTTTATTCTATTAATTAAAATTTTTTTTTGAGTTGGTCATTTGGAGATATTTTTTAATTTTTTTAACTAACTAAAAAAATTTCTTTTATAGGAAAACAAATCAAAAGCTAATTATGTTTAATTTATTTATTTATAATGTGTTTGACAGCTAAATAAAAGAGATTCTCATCACATTGTGATGTCTTGAACCCTAAATCCCTACCACCGTGATATTAATTATGAATAAATAGGTAACTTCAAATATTAATTCAATAATTATTATTTTATATAAAAATAGATTCACACAACAGAGTCTTAACAATCAAAACTAACAATCTCGCAAGTTACTTGAAACTTAATGTTTTTTTTTCCCTAAATTTTAATATACATTCTCATTTAATTTAAAGATAATACAAATCTATTTTTTTAAAAAATAATACAAATCTTGATGCAAAACACAAGTAAGCCAAATCATGGCACCAATTAAAAACAGGCTGCGAAATTAGGTTGAGTGCCGGCCAAACAAGCTCCAAGCATTCAAGAGATTAAATCAACTTGGGATTTTATCCGTCGCTGAATATCCAAAAAGGGTTGAAAAGAAAATTAATCAGCTAGATGACCTTCATCTTCTTAACAGTCTGAGTAATATTCAAAGGTTTGGTCGAGCTGTAGATGAAATCAATCGACTTAAACCGCCTCTTTGTTGGCTGGAGATGGTCATCTTCTTCGTCCTCCAGTGGCCGATCTATCTTCAAGCTTTCCCTGGGATTGCTTTCATCAATTTCTTCTTCTTCTTCTTCATCTTCTTTCCTTTTCTCTGACCCTTTGTCGCCAATATTATTGTCGCTGTATTTTTTACAGAGCAGCATCAGCTGGCGAGCCACGTCCATCTCTATTTCTGAGAAACTCCAGATTTTTTTGCTTTTACGTGCGGATGATGATTTTGCCATTGTTCTTAAAGGAGAAGGAAAAAGGCGAAGCTGCCTTTTTTATAGACTTCAACTTAAACCGACTTAATTCCCAATAGTCGACATAGCTTACGCGTACAGCAGCTATTGGATAAAATTTAACCAGATAACTTTCTGGTCAAGATATTGATTGATGATGTTATGTGGGTTAAAATTTTCCAGACAATATATTTTTTTTAACCAATTTTTGTATCGCCACAACAAATATTAGAGTAAAATTTTTTTACTAATATTAAAGATAATATAATAATAAAAAGTTATTTGATTATTTTCTTTTCTATTAAATTAAGATTCAATTTTTGTGAAAAAAATTTTAAGAAAAAGTTTTAAATATATTAAATTGATATAGAGACTGAATCTTTAATATCGTTAAAAAAAATTATGCTCATGCAAAACTTAGGATATTCATGATCATATTATCAAAAATAAAATTTTTTCATGAATAGTGGCGAATCCACCTGGTGTTCATGAACATTCTCAAAATTGAAAAAAAATAAAATTTAAAAAACACTCCCAAAAAAGAAAAAAAAGAAAAAATAAAAAAAATCTCTAAATATTATAAAATTAATAAATCTATTAATAATTATATATATTATAAGTGTATATATTCAAAAAAATTTCTGACTCTTATCACTATTCATAAATGGAATGGACCGTAACAAATAAAAATGTTACGAATCTTTTTTTTTAATAGTCAGATGATCGAACAATTGAATATTTCGATACTTCTCTATGACAGTGGATAAGACTTTGAGAAAAAAAATTTCATGATATGTATCCAATCTATTGAGTTTCCTTTTTTTTTTTTTTTTTCTGTTCTTCACTTTGATAAAGCACTTCCAATTTCCAAACCTATTGTTAGGACTTAAAAAATGAAATACATAGAGCTGCTGGTTAACACTAGACCTTAATTTGGTGCTTGATCTTTAATCATGCCACATGTACACATTATCAGCCGAGCCCTCCTATCAAGAACCAAAGCCCAAAAGTATTTGGAGACTGAACTATTTCGTAGGCTTGTGTTTAGGTGAGCTTGAACACCAAATTTATTGTGTTAATTGGGTTTTGAACACAAAATCAATTAGGCTGAAATACGACCATGCATGGACAGGTGCAGCCCACACCATTGGGTCGAATCTGAGTCGACTGATACCTGAACTCAGACACCCACTCCTCACGATCCATACACAAAAGATGAAGCCATTGTTTTGATGATTAGCATGAATAATTCTTCTCAATTAATGACTTTGTGGAGGATACAAATAATAAAAATGGTGATGATATCAAAGGGATCAATCAAACAATGAGTGGTCCATGTTGAGTTCGGGCAGCCATGGCCAGCTCGAATTGCCTTAAAGAAATTGAAGGGAAAGCAATAATATCAGGCCGCTTGAAATCTTTCCAACCCTTTACAGGGTTGGTTGTGGTTGTACCATCCAATCCTATGTGTGTAACATGCTTCACATCTGTTGGGAACCCAATTTCCATCTCTGCTGTTTCTTCCTCCATTTCTTTGTAAACTGAAATACCACAAGGCTGCATGCATTAGTAAATTCAAGGAAAATATATACTTTCAAAACACTACATCCAAAAGCCATGTGTATCAGTGTATGTTTGAAAATTAATTTTTCAGACCATTGTTTTACACCACCTAACTAAAATTAAACTAAGATAAAAATATTTGCATGATTTGTTGATAAAATATTATACTTTTAATTTCAATGATTTAAATTCAAATTTTAACAAATTCAAGTACCAAAAATACTAAGATCAAGGTCATATTTTTGAAGAAATGATTATACACTCTATTTCTACGTATATCATTTTCATATAAATCGTATAACAAAATTGAATTTTTCAAAAAAATTAATTATTTATTGCATAGCATAGGTTATAATTCAATAAACTCATTAATGATTATTATATAAAATAGTTGCTTTTTTGTTTAAACATGATTATATCACATGATTTGAATGGAAGTAACATATACTCATATAAAGTAACCATATTATATAATCCTTTCTCTTTATTTACTTGCCTTAGTCAAAGCATGCGTGAAAAAAATTAGGCTCACCTGTGTAATACATGTACAACCAAATAATTTGGCAGAGAAAAGTAATCGGTTTAAGTAATTATCAAACTTACCAAATAACTGAGAGAAACTTTTTAGAGTAGTCCTGATCGATCTGTATATCCCACTGGATATGTTGGGCTTTGGCAGAGGCAACCAACCAAATGAGTTCTTTGTTCTTCCCTTGGATGAACATTCTTCTCCTACTTGTTTACCTTAATTACAAAGAGTATCAGACAAAACCTAATTAGACATTGACAGCCACCTAAGAAAAGATCAGAGAGAAATTACAAACTGAGAGAGATCATGATCATACTTGTTGGAGTTGCTTCTGATTTTGGTTTCCTGGGGGGACTTTTGCCAACAGCAACACTTGCCTGAGAAGAACAGCCATTGGAGAAAGGAAGAACTATAAACCTTTCCATTCTGTCTTTCATTCCTTCATTGATGATGAAAACCAAATGGCAATGGAAATGGAACTATTGGGTGAGTTATAATCGTTGGATCTTGGCTTGATGAACAAGCTAGAATGATTTTGGGTTGGAAATGGAAAGAACCACTTATCGGCTTTAAAATGGTGAGGCATCGAGAGAGTCTGATGATGGAGTGGGTTGGGTTTGTTAGTTGGTTAAACTGTGCAACTCAACCTAATTTTTGCTGATTAAAGCCTACTACAACTCTTTGTTTATCATTCTCTAATTATTGGTGGTGGGCTCGCTCTGGTTGTCCTCTCTTGCATTTCAAGCCACCATTAATGATCACGTCATTAATTCAATCCCTGATCACTTTCTCTTTTCTTTCAGATATTTCTTCATGATCGACCTGGAATTGGCATAATGGCATCAATCATAGAGTGAATCAGAAGTGACTTCACCATCAAATTCAACGACAGGCTCAAGCATTCCTTAGTTGTGAAAAAAGTAGGATAGCATGATGCATATGTCTAGTAAGGGAGAAGTACGCCAGACTCGTGAGTCTTGGTTCAATTAAAGTCGAGATATAAGATAGAATTTTAAAATTCAGATCCAACCCATAAACATTTCTAAAATCGAGTTAGTCTTTTAAATGTTTTAGGATACAATTTTTTGTCTTTTCCCCGATTGTATTTTATCTTCTAAATTGTTATCATTATCTTGATAATAATTTAAAAATCGATACAGCAATACAATATAAAAATAATAAAAAAAAATAAAATGATATAATTTAAAATTTTTAATAAAAACAATATATGGGTTTTGATAAAATCTAAAAATAAATAATTCAAAATTTAATTCAATTTATTCATATAATCATTCTTAAAAAAATGACATCCAATAAATCGATGTTCAAATTATTAGCATAGTCACATAATTAACCCTACTCAATTTCAAAAACCTTAACATAGTATAGGTGTTTCAAAAACCTTAATTTAGTATAAGTGTCTTACTAAATTTGTGTAACTTAGATATATTGACTCCATTAAAATTAATAAAATTTAAAAAGAAGATAAAAAAATTCTTGAAATGTCTTATATTTATATTATATTATTTTTTTACATGGCTATAAATTTTTACACAATTTAACTACTAAAAATAATATTCTAAGGTGAAATATGGTATATTTAAAATATATTATCACATACATTAATCTTTAAATTTTAGTTATTTGAAAATATTATTTACTTGTTAATAGAAAGGAAGCCTTCATACCTTTAAATCTTTAGATTCAAGTTTCACCAAGAACGAGTTTTGTCTAAATTATATATTATTATTTGGTTGTTAACTTGATTTGCTTATTGGTTTTTCTTTGATTTAAATGAAAAATTATTTAATTATGATAGGTAATTTCTTCAAACACATATAATTTCATAAAAAATATTGTTTATTTTTATATCTAAACAAATCATTTGTCTTTTTTTTAAAGAAAAAAATAATAACAAAATAAAAATGAAATGAAACCAACTTAACTTATAAAATTCAAAGATAATAAAATTATAGATTAAAAATAATATTCATTATCATTGTATTAATTTTTTTAATGAAGTAACGAAATAATATATTCTATAATTTTAGAAGGCTTAAAACTTTCTAATTTAACCTAAATTTTTTGTCAATAATATAATACATATAATATTATGTTTATACAATAGAAGTTGAAATATTACCCCCAACTGAATTTTTTTGGCTATGCCCTGATTTAAATCTTAGCACCATAGTCTCTTTTATATCAAAAAAATTTTCATTTTTAGCGTATCGATGTGAGTTTAAAACGATAATTTTTATATTTTATTTATATTTAATAAAAATAAATATAATATAAATATATGAATTATAAAATCTAATTACGTGCACTATTTTAATAAAACCGCTCTCATATTCCCCCGTTTTGCCTTTTCCATATTTCTTTTTAAGGTTTTTTTTTGTATTTTTTATTTTATTTTTATTTGCATAATTTGTTTTGTCAAGTTCAACTAACAGGCAAGCACAACTACAGTTTCAATTCAAGGAATTGGGTTTGGACATGTAAATTAGATATATTTGAACCAGTCCAGCCCATCACCTTTTGGACATCAATACAAAAATTGGAAATTAAGCCTTATCATTTATCTATTATCTCTCCACAACATTGAGACTATAAGTGAGTGTGAGTTAATATATAATCCACTAGTGATTAATGGGCGTCTATCAAAAAATTAGAACAAAAGGATAATATATAATTGACTGATTGTAACATTTTAATTATAGTTTGATGACCAATATATATATAAAATAAAACTTAAGTGATAATTAATTCACTACGTGGTTTACTCTAATTTAAAATTATTCTTGGGTATCATTGAAAACCCTTTCCTCACTCACCAATTTTTGTGTGGTTGTGCCCTCAAAATTAAAGAAAAAAAGACAAAAAAAGGGAAAAGAATGTTCAGAAAGGGAAAGATTGTATAAAAAGGTTTTGTTTCCATAAGCCTTGTAGTGGTTCTCAACAAATTCATTTGATTCATAGCATCTTTTTCCAAATATGTAATTAATATCCATGCATAGTTCTTTTAGGAGATTCAAACCCATCACTTAAAAAAACATCCACTAATTATTAAGATTTTATTTGAATAGACAGTGAAATTGATTACAATAAAATTAAAAAAAATAATAAAAATTACTATAGTTATGATTGAAAAAAAAATTATTGTAATTATGATTTAAAAAAACTTAATGAAAATTTTTTGTTGATTTCAATTCACTAAAATTGACATTTGAATTTAACTAAAAATGCGATAAATTTAATTGTACCACACCAAAAATATGATAAAATCTATACAGAGACTAAATTAAATTGTAAGTGTTTATGTACGGAACTAAGCTTGTTGGCACTTTCAAGGTTATATCTATAGACTCGAAATTATTAAGTTAAATAGGATTAAATTTATTTGAGTTTTTTTTAATAATATTATATATTATAAATATTTAATATTAATTCGAATTTGATTTGATTTTTTTAAAAAATTGATCTGTTTTTAATTAAATTTTATTAGTTGTTTTTTATATTTAATTTTTATTTTATTATATTATTTTAATATAAATTCTAATATATTTAAATAGATCTAGATAAAAATAATTATTTTTATTTTATAAACATTTAAATATATATAAACTAATAAAAATTATGATTAATATTTTCAGTTCTTTTATTTTTTGATGTGGAATTAATAAAATTATATAATAATTAAATTTAAACTGAATCAAATAAAAAATATATAAAAATTACTACGATATTGAATTGATTTTCAGCGTTCACACTTGGGATTTATTACATTAATCAAAGGTGAGTAGAAGTTAATACACCAATCTTTCTTACTTTACATCTATTGACTCCAAGTCTTAGGTAATAATTTTCTATAGTTTCACACTTCTTTCTGCACAAAGAAGGAAAAATCTTATCAATATACAATATTTTACCAAATAGTTCCATGTATCAAACGCAAATTTTTGTGAGAAAGGAAAAAGTTGTAAGAAAGATATAGTCAAAATGTTATTGGAAGTCCATTCATTGTACCAAGACTTTCTTTCTTCTGTAAATTTGTATTATATTGCTACAATAGCAATGGGAACAAGAAATTGACCCGTTATTCTTCCAATCAGACGAGAAAAACCATTGAAACCAGTGAAAGAGTACGTTTTTTCACCATGAAATACGCAATAGTTGAAGACTTTTGAATTGATCTCAGGGGAGACTCACGGATTGTAGCCATCTGTCTCTTCCATTATCTATTGAAAAGTGAATTTTACTTGTATCAATAAATGATCACTTCATCAGTGCTCATTTTCTCTGTTTTACTGAAAAAGTATTATGGGTTTCCCTTTGGATCTCTCCATTTCAATAAGATTACTCTTTTTACTCTTCCTGTTTTTTCATGTTTCTTCAGTACAGCCATTGTGCCATCCTGATGAACTCTCAGCATTGTTGCAGTTCAAGCAAAGCTTTGTCATCATTAACTCTAGTTCTCATGATTATCCCAAAACTGAATCCTGGAAAGTTGATGAGAAAAGTGGCGACTGCTGTTCTTGGAAGGGGGTGGAATGTGACAATAGCACTGGTCATGTAATCGGCCTTGACCTTAGTAGCAGTTATCTCTTTGGTTCAATCAATTCCAGCAGCAGCCTCTTCCGTCTTTCTCACCTTCAATGGCTTAATCTCTCAGACAATGTCTTCAATAATTCTAAAATTCCTTCAGAGATCAAGAACCTCTCAAGACTAACATTCCTTGACCTCTCTTACTCCAACTTTTCCGGTCAGGTACCGTCAGAAATCTTAGAGCTGTCAGAATTAGAGCTCCTTGATCTGTCAGGGAACTCATTGAAGCTTCGAAAGCCAGGGTTGAGGCCTCTGCTTGAGAAGTTATCCAACCTTAACGTACTCGATCTTAGTGATGTGAGAGTATCTTCTTCCATACCTAATAATATCTCACCAAAGTTTTCTTCATTGTCAGCTTTAATTTTATCAAATTGTGACTTGCGTGGTGAGTCTCCCATCGGAATTTTTGAGTTACCCTCGCTTCGGTTGCTCAATCTGCAGTCCAATCCGCAACTTACTGGATATTTACCTGATATTCAAGCCAACCACCCTCTTTTGAAATTATCCCTTGCAAACACAAGTTTTTTTGGGCAGTTGCCAGAATCAATCGGAAACTTGAAGTCCTTGGAATATTTGGACATCAAATACTGCAAATTTTCAGGGAAGGTACCATACTCACTTGGTAACCTTACTCAACTCAGATTTCTTGATCTGTCCTCTAACAACTTTTTGGGACCTATTCCTTTCTCTGTTGGAAGACTAAACCAGCTTTTGGGTCTGGACTTCTCTTATAACAAATTTTCCGAAGAGATCCCTTCTTCCTTGGCCAATCTTACCCGGCTTGTTTATCTATCTCTTGCCACCAACAATTTCAACCGTGGAACCTTGTCTTGGCTCGGTACGCAAACCAATCTAGCTTACTTGGACCTGACAAACACCAGTTTATCAGGTAACATCACATCTTCTCTAAAAAATTTGACCCAAATTACTTGTTTAGTTATCTTACGTACAATATCCATTAGTGATTGGAAGCTAAATTGCGTTCTTAACCTTTCAAATAATTCACTGACAGGAGAAATTTCACCAATGATATGCAATCTGTCTTGTCTTGCTCTCTTGCGTTTGTCCGATAACAATTTGAGAGGATTGCTTCCTCCATGTTTTGGAGACCTCAGCAAAAGTCTGAATGTACTCAATCTTCAAAATAATCACTTTACAGGTGCAATTCCTCAAGCAAACAAAATGGGATGTAAGTTGAAGGTGATAGACTTGAGTCAAAATCAGTTTCAAGGAAAGATACCAAGGTCACTGGTCAATTGTACCATGCTAGAGGCTGTTCACCTTGAATACAATCAAATAAATGATAGCTTCCCCTCTTGGTTGGGTACACTTCCAGAACTCAAGATTCTACTTTTGAGATCTAATGGATTCCATGGTGTGATTGGGAAACCTCAAACCAAATTTCATTTCCCTAAGTTGCAAATCATTGACCTTTCTAACAATTGTTTAATGGGTAATTTACCATTTGGGTACTTCAATACATGGAATTCCATGAAAGTAGCCACAGCAAGAAGCTTGTCATACATGGAAGTAATCCTAAATTTCGACTTTTATTTTGTTTTACCCGACCAAGTCCATGAGTTTCACTTCCGTTGCTCAGTCAAATTGACAAATAAAGGCCAGGAACTTGAATACCGGCATATTCCAGGATCCTTGACGGCCATCGATCTTTCGAACAACATGTTCAGTGGTGAAATCCCGGAAGCCATTGGGAATTTGAAGGCTCTTAAGGTACTTAACCTTTCCATTAACGCTTTTATTGGTCATATCCCATCATGCTTGGGGAATCTAATACAACTAGAATCTTTGGACCTTTCTCAAAATAATCTTTCCGGAGAAATCCCTCAACAATTGGCACAACTTACATTCCTGGCATTCTTCAATGTTTCTCATAACAACCTCCAAGGGCCCATACCTCAAGGAACACAGTTTAGTACATTTGCTACTAATTGCTTTGACGCAAATTCCGGATTATGTGGAAGCCCTTTATCAATAAAATGTGGAATTCCTGAAGCCTCATCGCCACCTTTAAACTCTGGAGAAGGTCAAGGCATTGGTAGTGTGTTTGACTTTGGCTGGAAAGTAGTAGCCATAGGATATGGAGCTGGACTAATAATAGGATTGGTTGTTGGCTCCAACTTTATCTTTAGGCCGCTAGTGAACATGAATGTTTTCGGAATAGTCTTTGGAAAGAGGCACCCTAGAAGAGAATAGGAGGCATGGGTTTTGAATCTTGTTAGGTAAAAATGGTCTTGGAGTTTTGAAGTTCTTGTTTATTTATCTTAGACAGTGGATTACGCCAGCAAGGTTAATAGATAATAATTCTTATTTCTTTCTAAAGAAGATTGTAGTAGGGAGATAGAATAAAGGTTGTAAATTTGTCATCATATGTCAATTTCTAATAGTTATTAAATGGATCACTTTTTAAAAGTTTAAGTCTTAAATTTTATTCTAAAAGTATCTTTTGAATTGTTGAATTTAGGTTATGAAGCCTGAATCACGGCTTTATGCTGATTAATTTAATGATATTAAAATTTTTCATTGCTTGTTCATCAATCTTGACTAATACATAGCTAAAAACAATTCTAAGTGTCATCATTTTTATTATGTTGTATGACTTTTAATCTCCCTTATTTTATCTAGAACTCATTTGTAGTGAAAAACGATGAAAATTTTGCTGGCTTCTTCTCTTGCAAGTTCAAAATTGAAATTATTGTTTGATATTTGATTAGTCTTTTCATTTTTTACAATGTATTTTTTATTTTATTTTTGTTATTTTTTATGTTTATTTTGTAATTTGCTTTAATATTCAAATACTTCCCAATTTCCCATGACATTTATTGCAAAAATTGAATTATGGATATAGAATTGAATAAATTTCTGAATACTTTTTTATTATTAATCATTATTTAAAAATATATCTATTTTGTCTTTCAATTGGGGGTGATAATTAACCAATTCAAGGTGGGTTTGGTTGAGCTATTTTGGATAAAAGGAAATTTGGGTTACTTTTAAATTTGAATTTTTTTTAATTTAACGCTTAAGTTATTTAGGTTTAAGTCTTGAAATTCAATTCATTCAAAACCCAAATTATTGAGTTATAAAATCAAATCAATTTAAATTAATTTTTCAAATCATCCAAATTCAAGTTCATAACTTTTTTAATCAAATTGAGTAAAGTCAAGCTCTAATTCCATGGATTGAGCAGATTTTTCAAATAACCATTATAATTTAAAGACATCAATAGTTTTCTCTTTCAAAAGTAAGATCCAAAGCGTAAGTAACTTTATAAAAAACAAATCAAAGAAACAAGGTAACATAATAATGTAATAAAGATATCTATAATTTCATCTTGCATGTAACAAGTATGGGCCTAGCTTCTAATCTTTTTTTGTTGACCAAAATCACTAATAAGTTATAGATAAATTTTTCAGGCACATAAAAATGATAACAGAGTGGATATCTGTAATTTTTGAGATATTCATATCTAAATTCTTTTAATTATCTATTTAAATTTAGTATTATCATATAAATTTGTATCCAATTAAATAAACATTATTTGGTAAATATTGAAATTGATTAAAATATCTGTTTACTTGAGTTTTAAATTTAAGTTCACTTTTAATACTTAATAAATAAAAGTTGTTGTTAAGCTTCGAATTTTTTCATAAATATAAAATTTTGTGTATTTTTTATATGTAACTAGATAATAGATTTGAATATTTGATATTATTCATTAAAAAATTTAAACAAATTTAGATATTAAATAATTAAAAGATTCTATCCGAAATCCATATGAATCTCTCAAAAATAATAAATCTACCGTCTAAATCCATTAATTACCTATTTAAAAATATCTAAATATAATATAATCATAAAATATTCATTTATTTACTATCTATTGCTATTCTTAAGCTCACAAATGAATAACACCTTTATGGACCCAGGTCAGTCCAAATTTTGCTTTTTAAGGCCTATAAGCCCATGTAATTTCCTAAAATTTTTACATGATGTGAAATTTATAAAACAATCCAAACATATACTTGAGAATTTCTTTTTATATTCTCTTTAACCTAATTTACTATAAATTTTTAATTTTAATTGAAGAAAATGATCCAATATTTTTCATTCTAATTTCTTTACCAAATTTGGATATTTAAAATTTATTTATGAGGGATATATAAAATTGAGCCAATTAATTCAAATCCATTAGTTATACTAGTACTTTTTATATAGTATGTATAATTAAGTGTATGGGCCAATTTAAAATTTAAAATTAATTTTTTATATTTGCAATTGTCAAAAATTGAATCTTAATCATTAAAATAAAGAATTCAGTATTCTACAAATAATGTTGTTCAATGGGTTTGTTTAGTATTTAAAAATTTTTTTGTTATATTGTAGTTTTCTATGAGCATGCAATTGTATGGTATTAACTGAATTTATTTGATTTTATTAATTCTAAATATATTAAGCACTAAATGTCCAAATAGTTTACCACAATAAAAAGAAGAATCCAAGTGTTAAATTTATGTGAAATCAATTGAGAAATTACCACTCATATACCGAATTCATTCATAGAATAACCAAGGTACTTTTATATGTCATAGACTTTAAAAAAAAAAAGAGCCAGATAAGAAGTTGTTATTTTTTTTTATAATACCATACGCCAATTCCTTATTAATGTTAAGCTCAAATTTTAAAAAATAGTTATATCCAAATAAAATGTTTAGTCACCACAAACATAAAATTAAGACATGATAGAACTAATTAATTATCTAAAAATATTGAAATGGGATTTAATTCAAAGGTTTACTCACCTAGTAAATTCTAATAAGATTGGAGTTCAATTTTAAACATTTGAAAATTTTTCTTCCTTATTTCTCCTTAGATCCCTTCTTTATTAAAAAAAAAAAAAAACCCTATCTAAAAAAAAGGTCACTACAATTTCAAAGAATTTTCATTCAACAAATTTTGAAAAGAATGATCATCCATACCATAATTATGACTATAAAATATTGTTGTTAAGCCGAACATATAAGGGTACATAATATGTTTAATCTCTCAATTATAGAAAATTTTTTATTTTGATCATTTACTTGTGAAAAGTTATAATTTGTCATGAACATTTATAAGATTATTTTTTATCATTCAATCGTGAAGATTAATAAGATATTGACGTGACATTAACTTACGTTTAAAATGTTACATGAAACTATAAATTTAACAAAAAAAGATAAATTTTTAAAATAAAAGAAACAAATTATATTTTTTGATCATTTAATTTTTTGAAAGTTTCTATTTGGTCACTCAACTTTGATAATTTCATAATTTGGTTATTAATGTTTGTGAAATTATTAATAATTTGGTTTTCATTATTAACATCTTACTATCAACATGGTTTATATCGATTTAATCACCAACATTTATAAAATTGAATTTAATAAATGATTTTACTATTTTTGTTACCATACTTTTAATATTTTATTACATAGAATTTAAGATTATAAATTTTCATTGTAATTAAAACCGTTATGAAATATTTCATATTTCTTTTAAATTTTCTAAGCTGACTGGTATAATTTATGTTGGTTCCAAGATCATATTCTTGTTGATAAAAATGCCTTCATACGATGGTTGAAGTTGACCTCAAAACAGAGAATTGATTGCAATATTCTTCAATTAATTAACTTCAAGACGTGTTTATGAAAATAACTTTTTTAGACTTATTTTGTCCTCACAAGACTTTGGGATCCAAAAAGGATAATCGAAATAGTCTATAAGATAAAATGAAACCTTTGTTTGAACTCACTTTGCATTAATGAAGTTTAAACCACTAAACACCCTTAAAGAAAACGAAAATACTAGTTTAAGGCTTGTATTTTCTGCAACAAACGAAAATGCTACGGCAAATTTTGCAGTTTCTTACCTGGAGGAATTCAGAAAAGGATAGGAACAAGTGGACCAGCAGAGAGCAGAAAACCTGAGATGGAAACCACCGCCAACCATATTGCCAAAGTGAACTTCAATGGAGCGTTGAAACCTGCAGAAGCTATTGGAGGCATTAGGGTGGTCGTGACAAACTACAAGGGGAAAGTTTTGGGCTCTTTGTCAAAGCATGTAGATGGGGTTAGGGATGCCATGGTGATCGAAGCCTATACTGCAGCAGAAGGAATATATTAAAATTTTTTTATAAATTAAAGTTTCATAATTTTTAATATTACAAAATAAAATATTCATAAAAGTAATTTTAAAATATAAAAAATAATAATTTTAGATGTTAAAAAAAAAAAAAAAGGTATAATTTTGAAACATCCAAAAAGAAAAAGAGGGACAAAGAAAATATGACAGAGGGAATATTATTTATCAATTATCTCTTCGCAAGATTGAAAGCAATACTCTCGTATATCGACTTATTTTTTATAGTTGATATATCATTAAAAATGTACTACGAGTTTATTCGTATAATGTTTTTTTTTAATTAAAATAAATATTAAAATAAAAAGAATTTTAAAATAAATTAAATTAAAAAAAAAAACTCCCTCATTAATCCTCTAGAGCATAAGTGTGAGTCAATTATTTATTAGTGATTAATGGGCCGATATCCAAAATATTAGAACAAAGAGATATATAAGTCACTCATTGTAACATTTTAATCATAGTTTGATGACCAAAATATATATAAAAACCAAACATAAGTGATCATTAGTTCACAACGTCGTTTACTCTAATTTGAAATTATTCTTGGGTACTTTTGAAAGCCCTCTCCTCATTCACCATTTCTTGTGTGGTTGTGCCCTCACAATTAAGGAAAAAAAAAGACAAAAAAGGGGAAGAATGTTCAGAAAAGGAAAGATTATATAAAAGGGATTTGTTTACATAAGCCTTTTAGTTCACAAGATAGCTAGAATCAATATACCCCCCGTAAGTCAAACAAATTCATTTGATTCATAGCATCTCTTTCTAAATATATAATTAATATCTAGAGAAATTATTTAAGACATTATCAATGGAGTTTTTTTAACTTTATAACTAGGTTAACATGATAATATATGTCTCATTTTTTTTTTGAAATTAATTTTTTTTTATTTTTTAAGTATATCCTAAAAGCATTTGTCACTCTATTAAGAAATTACAAAATATATTAACAATTATTTGATAATGTTTTCTAAAATCTTTGCACATTTCTTTTATATCAAAGGAAGGAGATTCAAACCCATCACTAAAAAACATACATCAATCATTAAAAGGCCTATTTAGATAAATGGTGAGATGAATTTCGATAAAATTAAAAATAGTTATAAAAATGAGATTAATTACTATAAAAGTAAGATTAAATATTGTAATGGTGATATTAAAATTAATGATAGAATATGTGATACCTTAATTCTATGTCAGGAGATTTTTAAAATCTGATATAACATATAAGTAGAGACTTAGATCCAAATTTATGAGATATTTTTTTATGGGATAAAATCGTGAGACTTTCGAATCAAAGCAAAAAATACTTTACAGGTTACGTGCGAATCTACACAAATGATATCGTAACTGTTACTAGTTGGACGGAAGCTAAGTACTATATAATGAGAGCTACTTCTAGAATCTTCACGTATGGGGTGATCCTAATTTTGTAGTTTTGTGTGTGTGTATTAGAAGATTTTAAGAATCCATTATAATATATAAGTAAAAGTTTAAATCTAAACTTATGTAATGCCTTTTGTGAGATAAAATTATAAAATTTTCAGTTTAAAACAGATAATATTTCACAAGTTAAGTTCGAATCTCCACAAAATATGTATTTGGATGTAAATATAGCGATAACGATGAGATTAAATACTATGAGATGATAAAATGATCATTAAGAATTTAAATTAAAATTTATATGTAATAAAAATTTTAAATTATTTAACATTTTTAAAATAAATAAAAATATTTTAAAAATATTTTTATATCATTAATAATAACAAAATAGTTAACAAGAATAAATAATTTGAAAATACTTAAAGTAAAAAATAATTTAATAAATTAATAAATAAACAATAAACAATATAAATTTATTTATCACTTAATTAATTAATAATTAATAATTAAGAACGCTACAAAAAAAAAGAAAAAAGAAGAAGATGAGGGGGCAAAAATGGAATAAAAAAACAATAAAAAATCTAGAAGCCCCACTGGTGTTCAAAATTTTATCTCCAGTGGCGTTCAAAAGCATAGAGAAAAATCTATTCAAAGGTGAGAAAAATGTACTCAAAATGCAGTATATGATTTTATTTAATTTTATTTATTTAATTTGGTTTAAGTTTGAATATTAAATATTTTTATTAAATAAAATTAAAAAATTAAAAAAATAAAATATTATATTCAAATTAAATCATATATTTTTATTATTATTTATAAATTTTAAATTTTTATAAAATAAAAATAATTATTTTATATTTAAATATATTTAAATATATTAAAATAATATTAAAAAATTAAAAATAATCTATTCAAATTTAAATAGATTTTGAACATCTACAATATTACATGTTATAAAAAAAATCAAATCAAATTTGATTTAATCGATCCGACAACCTTGACCAAGACTATATGGGGTCAGTAGTTGCAGCCTAGAAAGTGCCAGCGGTCTTACTCACACCTTGACCAAGGCTGCAACTACTGACTCAAAATAGTCTTGGTCAAGGTTGTCCGATCAATTAAATCAAATTTGATTTAATTTTTTTTGTAATATGTAATATTATAGATATTCAAAATCTATTTAAATTTGAATAGATTATTTTTAATTTTTTTTATCAAATTTTATAAGTTTGATTTTTTGATGATTTTTTATATTTATATTTTATATTATTTTAATAAATTTAAATATAAAATAATTATTTTTATTTAATAAATATTTAAAATATTTAAAATATTAATAAAATTATATAATTTAATTCAAATATAATATTTTTAATTTTTGATTTTTGATTTTAAATTAATAAAAATATTTAATATTCAAACTTAATCAAATTAAATAAAAAAATTTAAATCAAATCATATACTACGAATAGATTTTTCTCACCTCTACTGTTCATACTTAATATTTATTACATTAAGTGAGATAAATGATCTCAATAACGTTGTGTCACCCTGAAATACGCAATAGTTGAAGACTTTTAAAATGATCTCGGGGAGACTCACGGATTATAGCCATCTGTCTTTTCCTTCATCTATTGAAATGTGAATTTACTTGTATCAATAAATGATCGCTTCATCAGTGCTCATTCTCTCTGTTTTATTGAGAAAGTATTATGGGTTTCCCTTTGGATCTCTCCATTTCAATACGATTGCATTTTTTACTCTACGTGTTTTTACTTGGTTCTTCAGTACAGCCATTGTGCCATCCTGATGAACTCTCAGCATTGTTGCAGTTCAAGGAAAGCTTTGTCATCATTAACTCTAGTTCTCATGCTTATCCCAAAACTGAATCCTGGAAAGTTGAGGAGAAAAATGGCGACTGCTGTTCTTGGAAGGGGGTGGAGTGTGACAATAGCACTGGTCATGTAATCGGCCTTGACCTTAGTAGCAGTTATCTCTTTGGTTCAATCAATTCCAGCAGCAGCCTCTTCCGTCTTTTTCACCTTCAATTGCTTAACCTCTCACACAATTTCTTCAATAATTCTAAAATTCCTTCAGAGATCAGGAACCTCTCAAGACTAACATTCCTTGATCTCTCTTACTCCAACTTCTCTGGTCAGGTACCGTCAGAAATCTTAGAGCTGTCAGAATTAGAGCTCCTTGATCTGTCAAGGAACTCATTGAATCTTCGAAAGCCAGGGTTGAGGCCTCTGCTTGAGAAGTTAACCAACCTTAAAGTACTCGATCTTGGTGATGTGAAAATATCTTCTTCCATACCTAATAATATCTCACCAAAGTTTTCTTCATTGTCAGCTTTAATTTTATCAAATTGTGACTTGCGTGGTGAGTTTCCTATCGGAATTTTTGAGTTACCCTCGCTTCGGTTGCTCAATCTGCAGTCCAATCCGGAACTTACTGGATATTTACCTGTTATTCAAGCCAACCACCCTCTTTTGAAATTATCCCTTGCAAACACAAGTTTTTTTGGACAGTTGCCAGAATCAATTGGAAACTTGAAGTCCTTGGAATATTTGGACATCAAACACTGCAAATTTTCAGGGAAGGTACCATACTCACTTGGTAACCTTACTCAACTCAGATATCTTGATCTGTCTTTCAACAACTTTTTGGGACCTATTCCTTTCTCTGTTGGAAGACTAAACCAGCTTTTCGGCCTGGACTTCTCTTATAACAAATTTTCCGGAGAGATCCCTTCTTCCTTGGCCAATCTTACCCGACTTGTTTATCTATCTCTTGCCACCAACAATTTCAACCGAGGAACCTTGTCTTGGCTCGGTACGCAAACCAATCTAGCTTACTTGGACCTGGCAAAAACCAGTTTATCAGGTAACATCACATCTTCTCTCAAAAATTTGACCCAAATTACTTGTTTAGTTATCTTACGTACAATATCCATTAGTGAGTTGAAGCTAAATTGCGTTCTTAACCTTTCAAATAATTCACTGACAGGAGAAATGTCGCCAATGATATGCAATCTGTCTTGTCTTGCTTTCTTGCGTTTATCCAATAACAATTTGAGCGGATTGCTTCCTCCATGTTTTGGAGACCTCAGCAAATGTCTGATTATACTCAATCTTCAAAACAATCACTTTATAGGTGCAATTCCTCGAGCAAATAAAATGGGATGTAAGTTGAAGGCGATAGACTTACGTCAAAATCAGTTTCAAGGAAAGATACCAAGGTCACTGGTCAATTGTGCCATGCTAGAGGCTGTTCACCTCGAATACAATCAAATAAATGATAGCTTCCCCTCTTGGTTGGGTACCCTTCCCGAACTCAAGATTCTAAATTTGAGATCTAATAGACTCCATGGTGTGATTGGGAAACCTCAAACCAAATTGCATTTCCCCAAGTTGCAAATCATTGACCTCTCTAACAATTGTTTAGCAGGTAATTTACCATTTGGGTACTTCAATACTTGGAATTCAATGAAAGTAGTCACAGCAAGCAGCTTGTCATACATGGGAGTAATCCTAACTTTGGACTTTTATTTTGTTTTACCCAACCAAGTCCATGATTTTCACTTACGTTGCTCAGTCAAATTGACAAATAAGGGCCTGGAACTTGAATACCGGCATATTCCAGAATCCAAGACAGCCATCGATCTTTCGAACAATATGTTCAGTGGTGAAATTCCAGAAGCCATTGGGAATTTGAAGGCTCTTAAGGTACTTAACCTTTCCATTAACGCTTTTATTGGTCATATCCCATCATGTTTGGGGAATCTAATACAACTAGAATCTTTGGACCTTTCTCAAAATAATCTCTCCGGAGAAATCCCTCAACAATTGGCACAACTTACATTCCTGGCATTCTTCAATGTTTCTCAAAACAACCTCCAAGGGCCCATACCTCAAGGAACACAGTTTAGTACATTTGCTACTAATTGCTTTGATGCAAATTCAGGATTATGTGGAAGCCCTTTATCAATAAAATGTGGAATTCCTGAAGCCTCATCTCCACCTTTAAACTCTGGAGAAGGTCAAGGCATTGGTAGTGTGTTTGACTTTGGCTGGAAAGTAGTAGCCATAGGATATGGAGCTGGACTAATAATAGGATTGGTTGTTGGCTCCAACTTTATCTTTGGGCCGCTAGTGAACTTGAATGTTTTCGGAATAGTCTTTAGAAAGAGGCACCCTAGAAGAGAATAGGAGGCATAGGTTTTGAATCTTGTTAGGTAAAAATCATCTTTGAGTTTTGAAGTTCTTGTTTATTTATCTTAGACAGTGGATTCCGCCAGCAAAGTTAATAGATAATAATTCTTATTTCTTTTTAAAGAAGATTGTAGTAGGGGGATACAATAAAGGTTGTAAATTTGTCATCATATGTCACTTTCTAATAGTTATTAAATGGATCACTTTCTAAAAGTTTAAGTCTTAAATTTTATTCTAAAAGTATCTTTTGAATTGTTGAATTTAGGTTTTGAAGCCTGAATCACTGCTTTATGTTGATTAATTTAATGATATTAAAATTTTTCATTGCTTGCTCATCAATCTTGACCAATACATAGCTAAAAACAATTCTAAGCGCCATCATTTTTATTATTTTGTATGACTCTTAATCTCCCTTATTTTATCTATAAATCATTTGTAGTGAAAGACGATGAAAATTTTGCTGGCTTCTTCTCTTGCAAGTTCAAAATTGAAATTATTGTTTGATATTTGATTAGTCTTTTCATTTTTTACAATGTATTTTTTATTTTGTTTTTGTTACTTTTTATGTTTATTTTGTAATTTGCTTTAATATTCAAATACTTCCCAATTTCCCATGACATTTATTGCAAAAATTGAATTATGGATATTGTAGACACCGAATTTTGTGAGGGTCTATCATTTACAATCTTTGGTTTAATAATAATAATAATATTGATTTAATTAATATAAAAAAATAAATAATAAAAATAAATAAAAATATAAATGATAACTGATAACAAAAAAAAAGAAAAAATCATAATGGTAGTGATGCCTTACATGTCACCATTGCCACCCACCACTATCACCCATCATGTCACTATCATCCCCAATCCCATCAGAGCCCCTGCACCTCACTTGCCTCAATTACTCAAAATCATTGACCTTACCCTGCCATCACACCCATACCTCGCTAGAGGTATGTTTTATTGGCTACCATCATTTTCAGCCTTCTAAAGCCCTCAATGTTTCCCCTTTTATCCTCTTTTGGACCCCTAGAACACACCAGAAACCCCAACTCTCCATCTCCTAAAAGCCAATTCCATCATACTCGCCCACCAGTACCGATCTCTTTTACCCACACAAACGCCCAAAACAAAAAAACAAAAGCAACGACAAACAGTCCTCCCCGTAGGGAGGAACCTCAGTGCTGAAGCTTCCTGTAAGAACAAAAAAAATCAGATCAATCTTCGATTTACAAAAAAAAAAAAGAAAAAAAGAGGAGAAACAAAAATTTTCAAACCCCGATCTACGTCGATCGGGGCAGTTTCTAACAAAAGGAAGGCTGGATCAAAGCTCAGGAGAATACAAGAGTTTTTTTGGACCTTTTTTGACTTTTTGATCACCGACGACCGGCGACTGGTGATCGACAATCAAGGACGGTAGCCAAAGCGACGGACGGTCACCATCTGGTAGCTTAGAGAGAAGGGCTTTGAAGAAAGAAAAGCTAGAGAGAGAGAGGAGAGGAAAATGAAGCAAAAAATTTTTTTTTTTGCTTTTATAGAACACTAAAATTCAAAATGACGTCATTTAGAGGAACGCCCAAAACGACGCCGCTTTAGCCAATGAGATCTGCGCGTCAACTCAGACTCGACTCGAGGTACGCGTAACTGAATCGGTGTAACCGAACCGTTCCCCAGATCGGATCGAACCGCTCCTTAACTGGCTCAACCGAACCATGCGTCGAACTGACCTCTTTTCTGTCCAACCGAATCGTCGATTCAGGTAAAAAATTTTTTTTTTTAATTTTTTTAATTTTTTTATATATTATTATTTTTGTTATTTTAAGTATCTTTTTTATATTTATGCATGATAAGTTCTTAAATTTGTTAGGATAAATTTTTAATTATTTTAATAATAATAAAAATGAAAGCAAGTAAGATAATAAATAGATATAAATTAAAAATGCTCAAAAAGAATAATAATAATAATAATATTTTTTCTTGTTTTCCCTGTTAAGATGTCGGAGGGAATAAAAATATATTCCTAAAAATAATTTCTCTTAAATGTTAGGGAGTTATTATTAATAAGTTTTCATAAAAAAAAAGAAATATATGAGAAAATTTCGATTGATTATCAAAAATCGCTAAAATCGAACTTGCTCCTAAAATTCACCTAGATGTTGGAGATTTTTAGAGATGCTCGTATTTTCTTAAAAACAAAACCTTAAATACTAATTCATAAAATCCAGAATCCTAAATTCCAAACCCGTAAAATCCAAAATCCCTCAAACCAAAACCTTAAAATCTAAATCTTCAAAATCTTGAAACCCTAACGTTTAAAACCTCTACTCAAGCCCTTACTCAAAACATTCTGAAAATCCTAAGGACACGTGTGAGAATCTCATTTGAAATGATTTGTTCTTGAATGCTGCCTAGATGATAGGGTATTTAGGAAACTTTATTTCATTAAGTTTTTTTTATACGAGTTCTTAATTCGCATTAATAATAACTTTAATAAATAAAAAGTATAATAATAATGGGATCTTAAATATAAACAGTCGTACTTAAGCTCTGCCTAGATGTTGGAGAGTCGAGGTGGGCTCATTATACTTAAGAATCTAACTTTTAAATTGCATTTTATTTTACATGACATTCATTAGCATACATACGTTAGCGTGTTATCATCGATAATTATCTGCATTATTCTCTCTTTAATTTTTATTTACTATTTGATGATAAATATATTTTTTGATATTATAAAATAAAATAAAAATAACATTTCGAAGAAAACAATTCTTGGTACTCTGCTAGATGTTGGAGAGTCACTAACAATTATCTTTTATAAAGATTGTTATTTCATTTTAAGGATTATCGTGTTAAATCTTGAATGAAAATAGTTATTTTAAATTTTGCCTAGATATTAGAGAATTTTAAAATAATTCTTTAACTGTGAGATTTTTTCAATATTCCTAAATAAAAAGTTTTAGCAAAATTTTATTTTTCCAAATGAAGGAAATTAGTGTTAAATTTCAAATTGAAACCATTTTTATCCAACACCAAAAATAGCGTGTTATTAAATGGTATCAATTTATGGGCGTTGTGGGAGTGCTAATCCTTCCCCACACGTAACCGACTCCCGGACCCAACCTAATTTTTCGTAAATCAAAATATGTCTTTTTGATAAACTTTAAACTCGTTTTTATAGTTTTATTAAAAACATAAACTTTTGGGTGGTCAATCACATCCTAAAAAAGATTAGTGACGACTCCCTCATTTACTTCGATTTTAAAACTCCTTTACGTTTAGCGGTCTCAAAACCATTATGACAGCTTGGCGACTCAACTGGGAAATATGATTTTCGAGAGTAAAGCCAAAACTTTTAATTATGCGTTATTAAGAATTGTTGGATTTAATTGGTTTTATTTGACATTTCATTTAATCTCCTTTATTTTGATTTTTCAAAAATATATATGTTAATGAATAAGATAAATTGTATGTTAACTGTTGTTTTATTTTAATTTTGTGTTTATGGTAATTCGATTAATACATTATTTTGCACACACTTTGCATATTCATGCATGAGCTCTAGACCCGGGCTCTATCCCTTTTAGGAGGAAGTGAAGTAGCTACGCTCTCGTGAGGTAATAACCTTCGCATTTGCTAGCGAAACATTTTTACTCAGATTGAACCCATTTCGTTAGTAGCCTGTAATGGGTGAGGATCGATGAGCCTTACTAGTTTATAACAGACGATGATGTGAGGAATAGTCTGGGAACCTTTAGACACGTAAATCTTAACCCGACATATAGAAGCCGTAAGGTCCAACCTTAGGATAGAGCCATACTGTCCATTTTACGAGAAAATTACCTAAACTAGGACACTATGTATATTCTGTTATGACGTATATTATACTTGTTCATTCATTTACTTATTCTTTATTTATTTTTTTTATTTACATTATTAATTTGTTTAATTATTTTGTTGTCTTCAATTTTGTTGCATGCATCATATATGTACCGTAATTCTTAGAGGGTATTGTTTTGGATCAATCTTCAGTAAGAAAAACTTTTAGACAGCCTAAAGGATGTCGTCCATGTGTAAGAGCTACTTAGAGGTCAAGAGCTAATCAGAAAGTACTTAAGAGAAAGAAAGAGATTGCTTAGTAGATTGTCACATATCGGTGCTGCCACAGTCAGTGCATATGGATCTCAGTCAGAATGATATATCAGAATTGAAAGCTATTTGAAAACGATTGGGAACAGAGAGAAAAGAATCTTTTTCTAAGAAATACGAGGATGTGGCACTGCTTATGTCAGTGAAAGTCGATGAACAGCTGATGAGAGTCGTAATATAATTCTGAGATCCATCTTATCGATACTTTGTATTCATCTAAGAAGATTTGGCCCCCACGATTGAGGATTATTCTTTTTTACTCCAGATAGAGTCTACCAATCAAGATAAGATCTATTGACAGGAGCATAAGACTACCGGATATAGAAAGAAGTTAGCTAAGATCATACAAGTAGGGGTTGAAGAGATAGATAAGCACAAAAAGGAAAAGAATGGGGTTGAGACCATTCTATTAACTTTTTTGCTTGAGTACATAAATAAGTATATTGATACTGATCACGGGTTAGATGTATTTACTTTAGCTGTGTATGGATTGATGATATTCCCTAAGGTGTTAGGACATATAGAAGCATCGGTGGTTGATTTTTTTGAGTAATTAGATAAAGGTATAAACCTTTTGCCAACTATTTTGACAGAGATTATTAGATCACTTAATTTTTATCGAAGAAAGGGTAAAAGATGATTTATAAGGTGTGCTCAATTACTTTTTGTTTGGCTCAGAAGCCATTTTTAGGGAAAAAAAGACATCATTTCGGCCATTTTTCATTTATTTCATCCCTATCAAGGAGTTTGTTGCTAAAAAATAGAGGAAAAATTGGACAAAAGGTCAGTGGTTGGCATTCTTTTTGAAGCTCACTAGCGAGGATGTAACATGAAAGGTATCATTGATGCTTCCGATAGCCATCTTGTATAGTGTGGAGATGAGTCATAGGTACTTTTGTTAGAAATATGAGAGGCAGTGAGTTATGCACCTCTTATGGTTCAAAGATAATAGAATTCATAACAGTTCATCCTTATGACTCATAGGCTCAGTTCACTCGAGTTTGATTATGGAACACTCGATCATGTGAAAAGAGTTTGTGAAATCATCAAAGCATGAAAGCATGTCAACCGAATGAGCCCAGCTAGATTTACAGATAGTGTTATAGAAGGTTACCTTGCGTGGATGATGAAAAGGGTTAAAGAAATTAAACCTCTACTAGCCAATATCTTGGAAAAGTTACCAGTTTTTATTTTAGTACCGGTATTATCAACTTTTGAGATCATCTAACGAGAGTTTGAGATTGAAAAAAAAGGTTAGAGAAAGAAAAGATGGCTATGATGGATTAGGTTAACCAACTGAGATATAATTTGATGATGAAAGATGATGCAATACAAAAGTTGACTAAAGAACGAAAAGTATTGAAAAAAGATCTGTAAAATCTGCATAAAGAAAATAAGAAATTGAGGTTGGACAATAGACTTTTGAAAGGATCCAAAAAGGATGTAAAAGAATTACGAGATATGGTGAATATTGAAAGAATAGAGCTCGAGAGAACAAAGAAATAATCTCTACACTCATCGAAGAACAGCATGAATGGAAAGAAAAACTTTTAGGAGTTTCTAAAAAGGTAATAAGGTACCAAAAAGAAAGTGAGAAGCTAAAAGCTAAACTAAAGAAGGAACAAAATAAGAACTCTAATTTGCAAAGTGAGAAAAAAAACTCTAAAGCATGAATTAATCAATTTAGAGCTTCAACTGACAAGCAATCAGACTCACATAGATAAGATTTTGGTTGAATGGTAAGAGAGAAAGGATTATTGGGCTCGTACTTGCAATATAGAGGTAGATGCTCAAGAAATATGGAAAGTAAAAAGTTTAAGGAGGTAATAATACATCAAACATTTGGCTGCTCAAATCTACAAGGCTGTTCAAAAAACAAGCAACATGATTGAAAAGATGAAAGCACTAAAACGAAATACTGTACCAACCTAAGGCCACAGTCAAAGATTATTGAACTTTTTGTATAAAGCTATGGAGCAATATGCTTAAATCAAATATTTTTATGGTTTTAATACAAGAATGATCGAATGATGTATAAAGACTCCCATGGTTAATGAAAGTTTCTTTTTGTTTCGATCGATCCAAGATAGTACCCCAATTTACATATCATTCATTTCATACATACATGTAAATACTAACAACAATATCAATGATATTATATCATGCTATCTAATTCATGGTTAATAAACTAAGGTTCAATGATAGCAAAGCTGAGGAATCAAAATCAATCAATTTTACATAGATATAATACTCATTCTTAGACTCGAGCTATGAAAGAAGATAATACAACTAGATTTGAAAAGGTCAAAAAGGCATAAAAAGAGATACGAGAAAGAGTGATAGAAATACAATAAAGCATCGAAGCACAAATGGTTGAATTAAGACAACTATTGTCTAGTTCAATGAAAGGGAAAATGAGTCACTGGTGCATCAAGGACAATGGATGAGGTTAATATGAAAGAGCCATTATACCCTCCGGGATTCACTCCACCTCAGGCTCAAGTTCAAGTTTCTCGAGGTATACACATACAGCCACCAAGTGCACAGCCATATCCCTATGTCAATCATTCTGTAAGTCAACAATCGACCCATTTGAATACTAACTCGGGTTCTATCCCAATTGATCCCATCATGGTGTCAAATCTTGATGACCCTGTTGAACAAGAGAAGTCTCATAAAATGTCAGAACCTGTTATAAATTTAAAAATTTGAAACAAGTATAACCAACTTAAGGAGAGGCTTAAAGCGGTTGAAGGTAATGACATTAATGAGGTTGTTGACGCCAATGAGCTGAGCCTAGTTCCTGACTTGGTTATCCCACTAAAATTTAAGGCCCCGGGTTTTAAAAAATACGATGGAACAAAGTATCATTCTGCTCATATTATAATGTTCTGTAAAAAGATGATGGGTCATACCCATAATGACAAATTATTGATACATTATTTTTAAAATAGTTTGACTGATTTACAGTAAAATGATACGTGCAGTTAGATCAGAGCAAGATCCATTCGTGAAAAGACTTGGCCAAAATTTTTCTTGCTTAATATAAATATGTCTTGGATACAGCCTCTGATAGGCTGTCATTACAAAATATGAAAAAGAAATTAACGAAAACCTTCAAGGAATTTACACATTAGTGGAGGGATGCAGTAGCCCAGGTCTAACTACCACTGACTGAAAAAGAGATAATTGTGCTATTTGTTAACACACTGAAAGCCCCGTACTGACAGATTGGTAATGAATGCCACGAAAAACTTTTCTGACATGGTAATCTCAGAGGAGATGATAGAAAACGCTATCAAAAATGGTAAAATTAAAGGGCCCAAAAAGAAGACAGTAACTTTAAAGAAGAAAGAGCAAAAGATACATGCTGTCACTCATAAAAATCCTTCGCACCATCCCTTTGTCTCATATAATCCATACCCCCTTACTACCCTGCCACAAACCAAAATTTTCAACAACCATATCATTATCGGGCACCCCAACAACCACTGCCCAGACCAAGCTTTAATCTTTAACCATCCAACTACACCTCTGCACCCTCAACTTGACTATTTACCCAACCAACCTACCCAAATAACAATAAAAAAAACTCACAGAATAATAATAATCTAGAAAGACCTCATTTTGACCCAATTTTCATATCTTACATTGATTTATACCCCTCGGTTAGTGAGAGGTCACCTTATCACTCCTTCTTATGTAAAACCATTAAAACTACCTTACCCAAGTTAGTATGACCCTAAAGTAAAGTACGATTACCATTATGAAGTTACATGAAACTATATTAAAAATTGCATGGCACTTAAACACAATGTGTAATGTTTGATAAATGATGGGCTTTTGTCTTTTGATACCAAATTCAAGCCAAGTGTTAGTGGAAACTTTTTTTCGGATCACACCGAAGGAAAAATCAATATAGTGGGTAAGAAGAAATATGTGAAGATCAAAAGATGCACGAACGAAGTGAACATCCCTTTTGAACGGCTATACGACTGTTTGTATGAGACATGCGTGATTCAACTATTATTTTTGGATGACAATGGAAGTCATGAAGACCTTGACCATTTTTATAAATACCATGGAAAAACAGTTGGACATTCAATCTAAAGTTGTGAGGTTTTTAAACAAACATTACAAAGCTTGATGGATGAGGCCATCATTGAGTTCTATGATGAATTTGATGAAAATAGTATGAATACAGTAGGTGATGAGCATTTTGACAAGTCTTTTATCCCCAAATCTCTCACTATCTACTATTATGAGAAACCAGAGCCTCTAACTGAGAAAATCATTTCCTCTTCCAGGATACCAATGATCATTTATGTCCTTAGTCCATTCCCTTATCAAATCGACAAAGCAGTCCCATGGAGATACAATTATGATGTGGTGATGCAAGGGCCTGATATGACATCGAATAATCCAAGTATGGAGAATACTGCCAACATAGAGAGAATAGGAGGAATGACCTAAAGTGGTCAAATTTACACTCCTAAAATGTCAAAAAAAGGTCAGGAAAGGGAAAGACAAGATAAAAGAAGAAGACACAAGGGGAAAGCCAAGATTTTTAACCAGTGATAAGCTCAAAAGTACAAGTTAATAAATCGATGTCAAAAAAAAGAAACTTGTGAGTTTTTAAAGATCATTAAGCACAGTGAGTACAGTATGGTTGACCAGTTAAATAAACTGTCAGCTCATATTTTTTTACTGTCACTACTATTGAATTCTAAGCTGCATAGAAACGCTATGCTGAAAGTGCTCAACCAAGCTTATGTCGAGCATAACATTTTTGTTGAGAAGGTAGATCACATGGTTGAAAATATTATAGCCTTGAATTTTATCACCTTTAATGATGATGAAATAACTCTAGAAGGACGTGGTAGTATTAAAGCTTTACATATTACTGTCAAGTGTAAATCTTACACTTAGTCAAAGTGCTGATTACAATAGATTATCTATTAATGTAATGCCTTTGATAACATTGTAAAAGCTTCCGATAGAGCCCTCTCATATGTAAAATAACTATATGATTGTAAGAGCATTTGACGGGGTACGAAGAGAGGTAATTGATGATATAAAGATCCTATTACTGATCGATCTTTGTACCTTCAATATCACATTTCAAGTAATGAACATAACTCTTGCATATAGTTGTCTATTGAGAAGACTTTAGATTCACACGATCGAAATTGTACTTTCATCCTTACATCATAAGGTAAAATTTATCGTGGAAGAAAAACAAGTCTATGTGGATGATGAGGAAAATTTATTTGTAACAAAGACCTTAACTACTCCCTACGTTGAAGTAGCAGAAGAAGTGATCGAATGTTCATTCAGAGCTTTTGAAGTAGCAAATGCTACTTACGTCAAAGAAGAGTCAAGGATACTGATCCCTTAATTGTTAAAAGCTACAAATATAGTGATCAAATAGACTACTAGCAAGGGTTGGCGAGCCAGGCAAGGCTTAGGGAAAGCTTTACAAGGAATCGCAATAACACCATACTCAATTGAAAATAAAGAAAGATGAGAGTTAGGTTATAAACCTACGGTTGCTGATAGAAAGAACGTAATGCTGAAGAAGAAAAAAAAAAGAATAATACGTCTCAAAGGGCAAGATTCAATTGATATAAAAATGATGTTCCCTTATTTGTATAAAACCTTTCGTTCAATCGAACATTTCTATCCTGGGTCAACGGAGGTTGAACAAAGTAAACCAATAATGGAACTGGAGAAAGCTTTATCTCGATTTCAAGTTGAAGTAAATGGAGGGGTAATGTAGGATGAAGAGATCTTTTTTCCTTTTTAGGAGACTCGAAGAAGAGTGTACCATTTTTGTTATCCTTAAACCCTTTAACTCAAAAATTTCAATTGCTTTTACCCAAGAACATGCGAATGTTAAGTGTATGGGCTTATTTTCATTATCATTTTGGCTTATTTTCATTGTCTTAATAAAATGATGAATGCAATGCATTTCACTTATACCATGTTCTCTATTTTTCATTTTTTTTCTTTCATTACCATTCTCTTTGCCCTTACCAAGATCAATATATATTTTTTTGTGATTATACCCATTTTCAGGTTTGCTAATAATGAACATTATAGATGACCAAGGCAATAACATCAGATTTGATTTTGAAAATTCGATTTTCATTAGCGAGCTTGATAAAGATGTTGATTCAGAAGACTATGATTTACCTCATAATCTGTTAAAATGGATGAAACAAGAGGAAAAAATTATAGAACCCCACCAGAAATCAACTGACCCATTAAATTTGAGAGATAGTGAGAATAAGAAAGAAGTTAGGATCGATACTTCATTATCATCGATCGAGAAGTAGAAACTGGTGAGTCTGCTGCAAGAGTACATGGATGTATTTGCATGAATTTACCAAGATATGCCCAGACTTAGCGCAGAGGTGATTGAACACAAATTACCTTTAAAATTAGAATGTCGACCAGTACAGCAAAAATTAAGACGCATGAAGCCAAAAATATTACTGAAAATAAAAGAAGAAGTAAAAAAGTAATTTGACGTTGATTTCTTAGAAGTAGCTAAGTACCTTGAATGGGTAGCCAATATAGTTCCAATTCCCAAGAAAGATGAAAAAGTTAAAATGTGTGTGGACTATCAAGATTTAAATAGGGCTAGCCTAAAGGATAATTTTTCATTGCCATATATTGATACCTTTGTGGATAATACTACTAAGCACTTCACTTTTTCATTCATGGATGGGTTCTCCGACTATAATCAGGTCAAAATGGCTCGTGAATATATGGAGAAAACTACATTTGTGACAATGTGAGGCACGTTTTGTTATAAAGTTATGCCTTTTAGGCTAAAGAATATTGGTGCCACATATCAAAGGGTGATGGTTACTCTCTTTCATGACATGATGCATAAGAAGATAGAAGTATATGTTGATAATATGATAGCTAAATCTCAAGAAGGTGAAGATTATGTTGTTAATTTCAGAAAGTTTTTTGAAAGATTACGGAGATACTAGCTCAAGCTGAATCCAACCAAATACATATTTGCTGTTAAATCTAGAAAATTGTTAGGGTTTATTGTCAGTGAAAGAGGTATGAAGTAGACCCTGATAAAATTTAAGCTATTCGAGAGTTGTCAATACCACGCACGCAAAGAGAGGTGAGAGGTTTTTTAGGGCAATTGAATTATATTTTTTGTTTCATATCTTAACTTACCTCGAAATATGATCCAATCTTCAGGTTGCTTCATAAAAATAATCCTAGTGAATGGGATGAAGAATGCCAAAATGCATTTCAAAAGATTAAAGAGTATTTGATAAGCCTACCGGTGTTAATACCACTAGTTGCAGGAAGACCATTGATTTTATATCTAATGATTCAAGAAAAATCAATAGGATGTGTAGTAAGACAAAGAGATGAAATTGGCAAGAAAGAGCATGCTATCTACTATTTGAGTAAAAAGTTTACGAAGTATAAGGCCAAGTACCCCTAAATAGAAAAAATATGTTATGCCCTGGCTTGGACTACTCGTAGACTCAGACAATATATGCTCTACCATACGAGTGGCTAATATCAAAATTGGATCCCCTCAAGTACATTTTTAAAAAATCATCTTTATCAGGTAGGCTAACAAGATGACAGGTCATGCTCTCAGAATATGATATTGTGTATATGACACAAAAATCCATAAAAAAGAGTGCAATTGCTGATTTTCTTGTCAATCAAACTACAGAAGATTATGAACTTATAAAGTTTGAGTTTTCAGATGAAGATTTGATGGCAATCTTACAGGATGAAGATAAAGAGCCTTAAGAGAAGTATGGAAAATATTTTTTGACGGGGCATCCAATATAATAAGGCATGGCATTGGGGCAGTGCTAATATCCCCAGAAGAGAATTACTACCCCTGTACCACAAGGTTGGATTTCAACTGCACAAATAATATTGCTGAATATGAAGCATGTGTCATAGGGTTACAGATGGCCATTGAAAAGAATATTGGAACACTAAAAGTATATGGGGATTCAACCTTGGTGATTTATCAACTAAAAGGTGAATGGAAGACCAGAGACCCGAAACTAGTGTTATATCAAAAGCATATAACTAGCTTAATGAAACATTTTAAAGAGATCCAATTTCAGCATGTTCCCTAAGAAAAAAACTAGATTGCTGATGCCTTGGTTACTTTGGCAGCAATGTTCAAGTTAAATAATAGTTCAAAAATTCAGTCCATTAGAGTACAAATGAAAATTTCACCAGTCCACTAATCAAACGTGAAAGAAGAGGTAGATCAACAACCGTGGTACTATGACATTGTACAATATATCAAGTGTCAAAACTACTTAGAACAGGCTTTAGAAAATGATAAGAAGATCATTCAAAGATTAGCAGCAGGTTTTGTGCTTAATGAAAAAATCTTGTATAAAAAGAGTCGAGATTAAATTTTGCTAAGGTGCTTCGATGCTGTGGAAACAAGAAGAATACTTGAAGAAGTACACGAAGGAATTTGTGAAACACATGCTAACGGGCATATGATGGCCAAACAGATTATGAGAGTAGGTTACTATTGGTCTACAATGGAAAATGATTACATCAGTTATGCTAGGAAGTGTCACAAATGTCAAATTTATGCAAATAAAATTCATTCCTCTCCAGTCCCACTACACGTCTTGGCACCACCATGGCCTTTCTCTATGTGAGGAATGGATGTGATCAGACCTATAACCCCAAAAGCTTCAAATGAGCATTGATTTATCTTTGTAATAATTGATTACTTTACAAAATGGGTAGAAACAGCTTCGTACGCTAGTATTGCACAATTAGTGGTGTGTAGATTTATAAAAAGAGAGATAATATGTCGGTATGGGCTTCCGAAAAAGATCATCTCAGATACTGCTAGCAATTTGAATAATAAAATGATGAAAGAATTATATGCACAATTCATGATCAAGCATCATCATTCAGCACCATATCGTCAAAAAATGAATGGTGCAGTGGAAGTTGTGAATAAAAATATAAAAAGAATACTGAGAAAAATGACTAACACATATAAAGATTGGCATGAAAAGTTACCTTTTGCTTTACTTACCTATAAAACATGAATTCGAACCTCCACAGGGGCCACATCGTTTTCACTAGTGTATAGGATGGAAGCTGTATTGTCGATTGAAGTGGAAATTCCTTCTTTGAGGGTGTTGATGGAGACAAAATTGGATGAGGCAGAATGGGCTAAAGATTGTATCAAGCAATTGAATCTTATTAAAGAGAAAAGGCTTTCAGCACTCAGTTATGGATAAATGTATCAAAGAAGAATCATACGAGCACATGACAAAAGGATATGACCTGGATGCTTTCGCGAGGGTAAATTGGTTTTGAAAAGGATTTTGCCATATCAGCATGACAATAGAGGAAAATGGATGCCTAATTAGGAAGGTCCATATGTGGTAAAAAATGTTTTTTCTAGTAAAGCTCTGATCCTTACAGAAATGGATGAAGATGAATTATCAAACCCTATAAATTCGGACACTGTCAAGAAATATTTTACTTAAAAAAAACAAAAAAAATAAAAATATAAAAAATACAAAACAAAAATAAAAAGAAAAAAAAGAAAGAAAGTGATTTAGATTGAAAACTCGAAAAGAACGGTTTGAATCAAAGGGGGTCATTTGAGCTGAAAACCTGAAAAGGCGATTTGAATGAAGGTAGATCTTAGAGAAAGTCTTTCAAAAAAGAAAGAGTGACACCAAATGGACGAATTGTCACCAGAATTAAAAGAGATGACTTTTAGAGGGTAAATTTTCATTAGTCACAAATGTGAGGTAAAGATTGATCATATGAAATCACAAGTGACAAGATCATAAATGTAACAAGTTTTTATAAGAGACCTGGTCTGAGTAGGCCGAGGTCATCCAAATGTTCATTATTTAGAAAATTGCTATTTGATTCTTGAAATACTCTTGAGCAAACTGTTCTTTATGTCTCGAAAGGCTTATCTTTTTAAATCCGACATACCCCATTAATAACTATGTTTCACATCTAACTTTGAACCTGAAATCATTGCATTTGTCATTTAAAATTAAGAGAATGATTGATAAAGTTCATAATAGACCAATGCATCGCTCAAAAAGAGAATGTAATATAAGGATGACAAAAATAGTAATATGAGGGCAGAAAGAATGAAATGAAACTGATTGATCACTGAAAACAAAAGAGAAGAGATGAAGAAAGGATTCAAAAAAGATTTTAGAGTGACTAAAAGTCAAGTGGGTCCATCATAAGACAGAGATTTTTGATCGAAAATTGAAAGATTTAGAAAGATGAGACTACTGGAAATGGCTTTTAAAGCTTGAAAGAATTGAACCAAAAAGTTGAATTAACTTGGATGAAAATGCATGATATAATACGTTGATTGCATCTTTGTTTTTTCATTCATCATAATCATTGCATATGTCACAAACCTATTGATAAGTTGCATAAAAGATTTCTTTATGAGTCATCATGAAAAATTAGTATTTTTCTTCTTAAAATAAAAATGATGGCCTAAAAGATGATGTGTCATCTGTGGCATGATTCTTAAAATCGAAGTTTTCAATCTATGGAGTGCTCAATCCTTTATTTTTCAACTCATAGCTCAATTTTGGTTATATTTATTCTTTCAATTCATGGTTCAATCTCGATCATTTTAATTAGTTATCCTACTTGCGATTTAATTCCAGTCACTTTTATTTTTCTAACTTGCAGTTCAGTGACAGTCGTCATTAATCTTTGACTCGTGGTTTAATCCCAGTCATTCCTATGTTTTAGACTTACGGTTTAATCCCAATCACTTTTATTTTTTTTGACTTGCGGTTTAATCCCAATCATTGTTAATTTCTGACTTATGGTTTAAACCCGATCATTCCTATAGCTTTTCGACTTACGATTTAATCCCAATCACTTTTATTTTTTTAACTTGTGGCTCAGTCCTAGTCATCATTGATCTTTGACTTATGGTTTAATCTCGGTCATTCTTATGTTCCAGACTTGAGGTTTAATCCTAATCACTTTTATTTTTTTTGACTTGCGATTTAATCCCAATCATTGTTAGTTTCTGACTCATGGCTTAAACTCGATCATTCCTATAGCTTCTCGACTTGCGGTTTAATCCCAATCACTTTTATTTTTTTAACTTACGATTCAACCCTAGTCGTCGTTAATCTTTGACTCATGGTTTAATCTCGGTCATTCCTATGTTCCCGACTTACGGTTTAATCCCAGTCACTTTTATTTTTCTAACTTGCAACTTAGTCCCAGTCGTCGTTGATCTTTGACTCGTGATTTAATCCCGATCATTCCTATGTTCTAGACTTGAGGTTTAATCCCAGTCACTTCTATTTTTTTGACTTGCAGTTTAATCACAATCATTGTTAATCTCTGACTCGTGGTTTAAACTCGGTCATTCCTATAGCTTCCCGACTTGTGGTTTAATCCCAATCATTTTTATTTTTTTACCTTGCAGTTCAGCCCCAGTTGTCATTAATCTTTGACTTGTGGTTTAATCTCGGTTATTCCTATGTTTTTGACTTACGGTTTAATCTCAGTCACTTTTATTTTTCTAACTTACGGTTCAGTCTTAGTCGTTATTAATCTTTGACTCATGGTTTAATCCCGATCATTCCTATGTTTCAGACTTACGGTTTAATCCCAGTCACTTCTATTTTTTTTGACTTGCGGTTTAATCCCAATCATTGTTAATCTCTGACTCGTGGTTTAAACCCGATCATTCCTATAACTTTCTGACTTACGGTTTAATCACAGTTACTTTTATTTTTCTAACTTGCGATTCAGCCCTAGTCATCGTTAATCTTTGACTTGTGGTTTAATCTTGATCATTCCTATATTCCTAACTTACGGTTTAATCCCAGTCACTTTTATTTTTATAACTTGCGGTTCAGTCCCAGTCTTCGTTAATCTTTGACTCGTGGTTTAATTTCATTCATTCCTATGTTCTTGACTTATAGTTTAATCTTAGTCACTTCTATTTTTTCTGACTTGTGGTTCAATCCTAATCATTGTTAATCTCTGACTCATGGTTTAAACCCAATCATTCTTATAGCTTTTCGACTTGTGATTTAATCCTAGTCACTTTTATTTTTCTAACTTGCGGTTCAGTCCTAATTGTCGTTAATCTTTGACTCGTGGTTCAATCCCAGTCATTCCTATAGTTACCTGACTTGTGGTTTAGTCTCGGTCATTTTTATTTTTTCTGACTTGCGGTTCAGTCTTGCTCACCGTTAATCTCTCACTTGTGGTTTAGTCCCAGTCATTCCTATAGCTCTCTGACTTATGGTTTAATCCTGGTCGCTTTTATTCTTTCTAACATACGGTTCAACCCCGGTCATCGTTAATCTCTGACATGTGGTTTAGTCCTGATCATTTCTATAGTTTCCTAGCTCGTGATTTAATCTTAGTCACTTTTATTTTCTTGACTTATAGTTTAATCCTAGTCACTTTTATTTTTCTCACTTGCGATTTAATCTTAGTCATCCTTATTTTTTTACTCACATTTTTAATCCTAATCATTTTATCTCTATCATTTTTTAATTCGCGATATCATCTCAATTGTTCTTTTCCATTTAATTCATAGTTCAATCCTTTAAATTATTTAGGAAATTCATTTTGTTAGCTTTGGACAAAATCGTTGTCTTTATCTTTGTCCTATTACTGATTCTCAGTAAACGTATAAAGAGGGGTAGTTGTAGACACCAGATTTTGTCCAGGTCTATCATTTCTAATCTTTGGTTTAATAATAATAATAATATTGATTTAATGAATATAAAAAAATAAATAATAAAAATATAAAAAATAATAAAAATAAAAATGATAACTGATAAAAAAAAGAGAAAAAATCAGAATGGTAGTGGTGTTTTACACACCACTATTGCCACCCACCTTGTCACCACCATCCCCAATACCATCGGAGTCTCTGCACCTCACTTGCCCCAACTACTCGAAACCATCGACCTTACCCTACCATCACACCCATACCTCGTCGGAAGTATGTTCCATTGGCTACCACCATTTTCAGCCTTATAAATCCCCCAACGTTTCCCCTTTCAGCCTCTCTTAGACCCATAGAACACACCATAAACCCCAACTCTTCATCCCCTAAAAGCCAATCCCATCAGACTCGCCCACCAGTACCGATCCCCTTTTACCCATACAAACGCCCAAAATAGAAAAACAAAAGCAAAGACAAACAGTCCTCCCCATAGGGAGGAACCTCAGCACCGAAGCTCATTACAAGAACAAAAAAATCAGATCAGTCTTCGGTTTACAAAAAAAAAGAAGAGAAACAAAAATCTTCAAACCCCGATCTACGTCGATCAGGGCTGTTTCTAACGAAAAGAAGGCTGGATCGAAGCTCAGGAGAATACAAAAAAAAATTTTTAACCTTTTTTTAACTTTTCAATCGTTGGTGATAGGCGACCGACAACTGGGGACAACGGCCAAAGTGGCGAACGGTCACCATCCGGCAGTTTAGAGAGAAGGGCTCTGAAAAACAGAAAGCTAGAGAGAGAAAGAAAAGAGGAAAATAAAGCAAAATTTTTTTTTTTTTTGCTTTTATAGAAGACTGAAATTCAAAACAACGTCATTTAAAGGAACGCCCAAAACGATGCCTTCTTAGCCAAGGAGATCCGTGCGTCAACCTGGACCTGACCCGGAGTCTGCGCAACCGAATTGCTCCCTAGATCACATCGAACCGCTCATCAACCGGTTCAACCAAACCGCGCGTCGAACCGACCCCTTTTCGGTCCAACCAAACCACCGTTGATTGAACCGTTGACCGGTCCGGTTCAGGTAAAAAAATTTTTTTTTGAATTTTCTAATTTTTTTTATATATTATTATTTTTGTTATTTTAAGTATTTTTTTTTTATATTTATGCATGATAAGTTCTTAAATTTGTTAGGATAAATTTTTAATTGTTTTAATAATAATAAAAATGAAAGCAAGTAAGATAATAAATAGATATATATTAAAAATGCTAAAAAAGAATAATAATAATAATAATTTTTCTTGTTTTTCCTGCCAAGATGTCGTAGAGAATAAAAACATATTTCGAAAAATAATTCTGCCTAGATGTTGGAGAGTTCTATTAATAAATTTTCATAAAAATATATATATATGAGAAATTTTCGATTGATTATCAAAAATTGCTAAAATCGAACTTGCTCTAAAAATTCACTTAGATATTGAAGATTTTTAGAGATGCTCACATTTTCTTAAAAATGAAACCTTAAATACTAATTTCTAAAATCCAGAATCCTAAAATCCAAACCCCTAAAATCCAAAATCTCTCAAACTAAAACCCTAAAATCCAAATCTTTAAAATCTTAAAATCCTAACCTTTAAAACCTCTACTCAAGCCCTTACTCAAAATATTCTGAACATCCTAAGGACAAATGTGAAAATCTCATTTGAAATGATTTGTTCCCGAATGCTGCCTAGATGATGGGGTATTTAAGAATTTTTATTTCATTAAGTTTTTCATACGAGTTCTTAATTCGCATTAATAATAACTTTAATAAATAAAAAGTATAATAATAAATGTGGCATCTTAAATATAAACAGTCGCACTTAAGCTCTGCCTAGATGTTAGAAAGTCGGGGTGGTCTCATTATACTTAAGAATTAAACTTTTAAATTGCATTTCATTTTACATGATATTCATTAGCATACATACGTTAGCGTATTATCATCGATAATTGTATGCATTATTCTCTCTTTAATTTTTATTTACTATTTGATGATAAATATTTTATAATAGAAAAAGAATAATACATTTTAAAAAAAATTTGTGATATTATAAAATAAAATAAAAATAACATTCCGAAGGAAATAATTTTTGGTACTCTGCTTGGATGTTAGAGAGTCATTAACAATTATCTTTTATAAAGATTGTTATTTCATTTTAAAGATTATCGTGTTAAATCTTGAGCGAAAAAAATTATTTTAAATTATGCTTGGATGTTGGAAAATTTTAAAATAATTCTTTAACTTTTAGATTTTATCAATATTCTTAAATAAAGAGTTTTAGCAAAATTTTATTTTCCAAATGAAGAAAATTAGTGTTAAATTTCAAATTGAAACCATTTTTATCCAACACTGAAAATAGTATGTAATTAAATGGTACCAATTTATGAGCGTTGTGATTGTGCTAATTCTTCCCCATATGTAACCGACTCTCGGACCCAACCTGATTTTTCGTAAATCAAAATATTTCTTTTTGATAAACTTTAAACTCGCTTTTATAGTTTTATTAAAAAGATAAACTTTTGGGTGACCAATCACACCCTAATAAAGATTGATGGTGACTCCCCCATTTACTTCGATTTTAAAACTCCTTTACGTCTAGTGGTCTCAAAATTAGTACGACAGACATAGAATTGAATAAATTTTTGAATTTTTTTTATTATTAATCATTATTTAAAAATATATCTGTTTTGTCTTTCAATTGGGGGTGATAATTAAGCAATTCAAGGTGGGTTTGGTCGAGCTATTTTGGATAAAAGGAAATTTGGGTTAGTTTCAAATTTGAATTTTTTTTAATTTAACACTTTAGTTATTTAGGTTTTAGTCTTGAAATTCAATTCATTCAAAACCCAAATTATTGAGTTATAAAATCAAATCAATTTAAATTAAATTTTCAAATCAGCCAAATTCAAGTTCATAACTTTTTTAATCAAATTGGGTGAAGTCAAGCTCTAATTCCAGTGGATTGAACAGATTTTTTAAGTAACCGTTATTTTTTAAAGAAATCAATAGTTTTCTTTTCCAAAAGTAAGTTCTAAAGTGTAAGTAACTTTTTAAGCAAAATAAAAACACAAAGAAACAAGGTAACATAATAATGTAATAAAGATATCTATAATTTCATCTTGCATGTAACAAGTATGCAGCTTCTAATCTTTTTTTGTTAACCAAAATCACTAATAAGTTATAGATAAATTTTTCAGGCACATAAAAATGGTAACAGAGCGTATATATGTAATTTTTGAGATATTTGTATTTAAATTCTTTTAATTGTCTATTTAAATTTAGTATTATCATATGAATTTGTATCCAGTTAAATAAACATTATTTGGTAAATATTGAAATCCATTAAAATATTTGTTTACTTGAGTTTTAAATTTAAGTTCACTTTTCATACTTAATAAATAAAAGTTGTTGCTAAGCTTTGAATTTTTTCACAAATATAAAATTTTACATATGTTTTATATGTAACTGGATAATAAATTTAGATATTTGATATTATCCATTAAAAAATTTATATAAATTCAGATATTAAATAATCAAGAGATATCATCCAAAATTTTTATAAATCTATCACAAATAATAAATCTATCATCTAAATTCATTAAGTATCTATTTATAAGTATATGAATATAATATAATCATAAAATAATCATTTATTTACTATCCATTGTCATCCTTAAACTCACAAATGAATTAACACCTTTATGGACCCATATCAATCCAAATTCTTCTTTTTAAGGCCCATAAGCTCATGCAATTTCTTAAAATTCTTACATGATGTGAAATTTATAAAACAACCCAAACATATACTTGAGAACATCTTTTTATATTCTCTTTAAGCTAATTTACTATAAATTTTTAAATTTAATTTGAAGAAAATGATCCAATAGTAATTTCTTTACCAAATTTGAATATTTAAAATTTATTTATGAGTGATCTAAAAAATTGGGCCAATTAATTAAAATCCATTAGTTATACAAGTACTTTAAATATAGTATGTATAATTAAGTATATGGGCCAATTTAAAATTTAAAATTAAATTTTTATATTTATAATTGTGAGGAATTGAATCTTAATCATTAAAATTAAAAATTCAGTACTTTACTAACGATGTTGATCAATGGGTTTGTGTAGTATTATAATTGATTATTTAATTTTTTTATTATATTGTAGTTTTCTATGAGCTTGTAATTGTATGGTATTAACTAAATTTATTTGATTTTATTAATTCTAAATATATTAAGTACTAAATGTCCAAATTGTTTACCACAACAAAAAGAAGAACCCAAGTGTTAAAATTATGTGAAATCAATTGAGAAATTGCTACTCATATACCGAATTCATTCATAGAATAACCAAGGTACTTTTTTATGTCGTAGACTTTTAAAAGAAAAAAGGAATAAGAAAGTGTCATTTTTCTAAAAAAAAATATAACAATAATAAATGAACATACGTCAATTCCTTATTAATGTTAAGTTCAAATTTTAAAAATAGTAATATCCAAATAAAATGTTTAGTCACCACCACAAACATAAAATTCGGACTTGATAGAACTAATTAATTATCTAAAAATATTGAAATGGGATTTAATTCAAAGGTTTACTCATCTAGTAAATTCTAATAAGATTGGAGTTCAATTTTTAACATTTGAAAATTTTTCTTCCTTAATTCTCCTTAGATCCCTTAAAAAAAAAACTATTTAAAAAGAAATAGGTCAATATAATTTCAAAGAATTTTCATTCAAAAAATTTCAAAAAGAATGATCATCCATAACATAATTATGACTATAAAATATTGTTGTTAAGCTGAACATATAAGGGTACATCACATGTTTAGTCTCTCAATTACAGACAATTTTTTATTTCGATCATTTAACTTTGAAAAGTTATAATTTGTCACTAACATTTATAAGATTATTTTTTGTCATTTAATCATCAAAGATTAATGACATATTGAGGTGACATTATCATGCATATAAAATGTTACGTGAAACTATAAATTTAACCAAAAAAAAAACGATAAATTTTGAAAATAAAAGAAATAAATTATACTTTTGATCATTTAATTTTTTGAAAGTTTCTATTTGGTCACTCAACTTTGATAATTTCATTATTTGGTTATTAATGTTTGTGAAATTATTAATAATTTGGTTTCCATTATTAACGTCTTACCATCAACATGGTTTATATCGATTTAATCACTAATGTTTATAAAATTTAATTTAATAAATGATTTTACTATTTTTATTACTATACTTTTAATATTTTATTACATAGAATTTAAGATTATAAATTTTCATTGTAATTAAAACCGTTATGAAATATTTCATATTTTTTAAAAATTTTCTAAGCTGACTGGTATAATTTATGCCGGTTCCAAGATCATCTTCTTGCTGATAAAAACGCCTTCATACGATGGTTGAAGTTGACATCAAAACAGAGAATCGATTGCAATAATCTTCAATTAATTAACTTCAAGACATGTTTATGAAAATAACTTTTTTAGACTTATTTTGTCTCCACAAGACTTTGGGATGCAAAGAGGATAATCGAAATAGTCTATAAGATACAATGAAACCTTTGTTTGAACTCACTTTGCATCAGTGAAATTCAAACCACTAAACACTCTTAAAGAAAACGAAAATATTAGTTTAAGGCTTGTATTTTCTGCAACAAACGAAAATGCTACGGCAAACTTTGCAGTTTCTTACCTGGAGGAATTCAGAAAAGGATAGGAACAAGTGGACCAGCAGAGAGCAGAAAACCTGAGATGGAAACCACCGCCAACCATATTGCCAAAGTGAACTTCAATGGAGCGTTGAAACCTGCAGAAGCTATTGGAGGCATTTGATCGAAGCCTATACTGCAGCAGCAGGAATAAGCTTTGCAAAAAGATTTAGGCCTCACGTCAATCATATTGGAAGGAGTTGCCTTTGAGATTATCACCGAGATTAGGTTGGAAACAAAGGATCTATCTGTAGTAGGGAACATTCTGGATAACGTGAAGATTCTGAAGAATAGTTTAATTTTTTCAGGGTGGAACATACAAGACACCATGCAAACGAGGTTGCCCACAAACTAGCTAGACATGCACCGGTCATGCTGGGAGAGTTACACTAGATAGAGGAATACCTTCCCATCATACATTTTACCATAATTTTTTAGTGTAATTCTCTTGCTTGATGATTAATAGATTTATTCCCTTCAAAAAAAAAATCATGACTTCATTTTTTTCATGCGAACATCCATGTAGGATTGAAGTAACAATTTCATCATATTTTATTAATGATGGATGAAAATTTATGAATTAAATATTTTTAAAAAGTTTTATCTAAAATATAAATTTTAAATGTTGCGAATGAAAGTAAACTATTACATAAAAAATGAATATATAATGTAATTTACTCAAAAATTTTCAAAAACTAAAATATCCCTAGATTCAACATTATTCCTTACAGCGATCAATTCCATAGTAACAACAACTCAACCGCCCTTGACCTTTCTTCACTTTGTGACAAGCTCGACCCAATTCGCCTCACAACCTCAGAAACTCCAATTCAACCAGTCCAGCCCATCACCTTTTATTAATTGCAAATTAAGCTTTACTCCCTAGGTCCCTATTTGTTTGTCTTACATTAATTTTTTAGGAGTTTAAAAAAAAAATTTTGATTTTAATGTATTTAATAGTAAAATTTAAATTAAAGTTTTATTATTTTTAATGTCAAAAAATTAAAAAAATATAAAAATAATTTTAAAATATAAAAAGTAAGAGTTTTAGATGTTTAAAAAAAGAAATAAGACATAATTTTGAAACATCAAAAAAAAAAAAAAAAAAGATAGACAACTAAAATGGAACAGAGAGAGCATTGTTTATCAATTATCTCTTCACAAGATTTAAAGCAATACTCTCGCGTATGGACTGATTTTTGATAGTTGATATATCATTGAAAATGTACTAAGAGTTTATTCGCATAATATTTTTAATTAAAATAAATATTAAAATATAGAGAATTTAAGAATAAATTTTTTTTTTTTTTTAAAATACTCCCTCATTAATCCTCTAGAGCATAAGTGTGGGTCAATAATTTATTTGTGATTAATGGGCGGATACCCAAAAAATTAGAACATAAAGATATATAAGTGACTCATTGAAACATTTTAATTATAGTTTGATGACCAAAATATATATAAAAAATCAAACATAAGTGATTATTAGTTCGCTACGTGGTTTACTTTAATGCACCATTTCTTGTGTGGTTGTGCCCTCACAATTAAGGGAAAAAAAAAAGACAAAAAAGGGGAAAGAATGTTCAGAACAGGAAAGATTATATAAAAATGTTTTGTTTCATAAGCCTTTTAGTTCTCAAGATACCTAGAATCAATATACCCCGCAAGTCAAACAAGTTCATTTGATTCGTAGCATCTCTTTCTAAATAAATAATTACTATTTAGAGAAATTATTTAATACATTATCAATGGAGGTTTTTTAATTTTACAAATAGGATTAACATGATAATATGTCTTATTTTTTTAAAATTAATTTTTCTATTTTTAAGAAAATCCTAAAATACATATATCACTCTATTAAGAAATTAAAAAATATACTAACAATTATTTGATAATGTTTTTTTTAATATCCTTGCATATTTCTTTTATATTAAAAAGAGGAGATTCAAACCCCTCACTAAAAAATTCATAAATTATTAATGATTTATTTGGATAAATGTATCGTGATATTAAAATCAATGATGGAATATAGATGCTCCTATTCTATATCAGGAGATTTTGAAAATCTAATATGATATATAAGTAGAGATTTAAATCAAAATTTTTAAAGCATTTTTTATGAGATAAAATCGTATACAAGATTTTCGACTCAAAGTGAATAATACTTTATAAGTTAAGTATGGGTTTACACAAATGACATCATAGCGATTACTAGTCGAATGGAAGCTAAGTAATACATGGTGAAAGCCACATCTAAAATCTCAACGTCTGGTGTAGTCTGATTTTGTGATTCTGTGTATGTGATTCTGTGATTTTATTTGTACTTTATGTTAAATTTAATAGGGATGTCAAACTTTAGTGAAAGAAATTTATGATACTTCAATCTCATATCGAGAGATTCTAAAAATTCATTGTGATACATAAGTAGAAACTTAAATCTAAATTTAAGAGGCTTCTTTTATGGGATAAAATTATAAGATTTTTGAGTCAAAATAGATAATATCTTTCAAGTTAGGTGTGGGTCTTCACAGAGTATGTGTTTGGATGCAAACATAGTGGTAACAATGAGATTGAATGTTGTGAGATAATAAAATGACTATTAAGAATATAAATTAAAATCTATATGTAATAAAAATTTTAAATTATTTAATATTTAAAAAATAAATAAAAATATTTTTATATCATTAATAATAATAAAATAGTTAACAAGAATAAATAATTTGAAAAATACTTAAAGTAAAAAATAAATTAATAAATAAAATATAAACAATATAAATTTATTTATCACTTAATTAATAATTAAAAGGCAACAAAATTTTTTTTTTTAAAAAAGGAAGAAGATAAAGGGGCAAAAATGGAATAAAACAACAATTAAAAAATCCAGAAGCTCCACTGTGTTCAAAATTTTATCTCCAATGGCGTTCAAAAGCATGGAGAATGACATCCAAACGGATGTCCAGCACATTTTTAGGTGCGACCACACGGCATCAGTAGAATCCAAATAAGTGTTTATGGATGTGAGAAAGTCCGCTGGCACTTCTAGCCTTAACAACTGACTTCGAATAGTCTTTGGTCAAGGTTCTCCGATCAATTAAATCAAATTTGATTGGATTTTTTTATAATATATAATATTCTAGATATTTAAAATCTATTTAAATTTGAATAGATTATTTTTATTTTTTAATCAAATTTTATAAGTTCGATTCATTTTATTAATTTTTTATATTTATATTTATATTTATATAAATTTAAATATAAAATAATTATTTTTATTTTATAAAAATTTAAAATATATATAAAAATTAATAAAAATATATAATTTTATTTGAATATAATATTTTCAATTTTTTATTTAATAAAAATATTTAATATTCAAACTTAAACCAAATTAAATAAAAAAAATTCAAATCAAATCATATTCTACATTTTGAATAGATTTTTCTCACCTTTGAATAGATTTTTCTCACCTCTACTGTTCACACTTAATATTTGTTACATTAAGTGAGATAAATGATGTCAATAACGTTGTTTCAGCATGAAATACGCAATAGTTTTGTAGCCATGTCTCTTCCATTATCTATGGAAATGTGAATTTTATTGGAATATAGTTAATTCTTTTGCTAAGGTCTACGATCTTGAGTCTTGACGACAAAGACTTGATAGTTTCATTTCAACACGCGGTGTGGCTGAAAGAAACTGTGTCTATAAAAAAATCACTTCATCAGCGCTCATTCTCTTTTCTTATTGAGAAAGTATTATGGGTTTCCCTTTGTATCTCTCCGTTTCAATAAGCTTGCTTTATTTTCTCTTCCTGTTTTTTCTTGGTTCTTCGGTACAGCCATTGTGCCACCCTGTTGAACTCTCAGCATTGTTGCAGTTCAAGGAAAGCTTTGTCATCATTAACTCTAGTTCTTATGGTTATCCCAAAACTGAATCGTGGAACGTTCAGGAGAAAAGTGGCGACTGCTGTTCTTGGAAGGGGTGGAGTGTGACAATAGCACTGGTCATGTAATCGGCCTTGACCTTAGTAGCAGTTATCTCTATGGTTCAATCAATTCCAGCAGCAGCCTCTTCCGTCTTTTTCACCTTCAATGGCTTAATCTCGCAGACAATGTTTTCAATAATTCTAAAATTCCTTCAGAGATAAGGAACCTGTCAAGACTGACATTCCTTGATCTCTCTTACTCCAACTTTTCCGGTCAAGTACCGTCAGAAATCTTAGAGCTGTCAGAATTAGAGCTCCTTGATCTGTCAGGGAACTCATTGAAGCTTCGAAAGCCAGGGTTGAGGCCTCTGCTTGAGAAGTTAACCAACCTTAAAGTACTCGATCTTAGTGATGTGAGAATATCTTCTTCCATACCTAATAATATCTCACCAAAGTTTTCTTCGTTGTCAGCTTTAATTTTATCAAATTGTGACTTGCGTGGTGAGTCTCCTATTGGAATTTTTGAGTTACCCTGGCTTCGGTTGATTAATCTGCAGTCCAATCCGGAGCTTACTGGATATTTACCTGTTATTCAAGCCAACCACCCTCTTTTGAAATTATCCCTTGCAAACACAAGTTTTTTTGGACAGTTGCCAGAATCAATCGGAAACTTGAAGTCCTTGGAATATTTGGACATCAAATACTGCAAATTTTCTGGGAAGCTGCCATACTCACTTGGTAACCTTACTCAACTCAGATATCTTGATCTGTCTTTTAACAACTTTTTGGGACCTATTCATTTCTCTGTTGGAAGACTAAACCAGCTTTTGGGTCTGGACTTCTCTTATAACAATTTTTCCGAAGATATCCCTTCTTCCTTGGCCAATCTTACCCGACTTGTTTATCTATCTCTTGCCACCAACAATTTCAACCATGGAACCTTGTCTTGGCTCGGTACGCAAACCAATCTAGCTTATTTGGACCTAACAAACACCAGTTTATCAGGTAAGATCACATCTCCTCTCAAAAATTTACTTGTTTAGTTATCTTACGTACAAATATCCATTGGTGATTCGAAGCTAAATCGCGTTCTTAACCTTTCAAATAATTCACTGACAGGAGAAATTTCGCCAATGATATGCAATCTGTCTTGTCTTGCTCTCTTGCGTTTGTCCGATAACAATTTGAGCGGATTGCTTCCTCCATGTTTTGGAGACCTCAGCAAAAGTCTGAATGTACTCAATCTTCGAAATAATCACTTTACAGGTGCAATTCCTCAAGCAAACAAAATGGGATGTGAGTTGAAGGCGATAGACTTAAGTCAAAATCAGTTTCAAGGAAAGATACCAAGGTCACTGGTCAATTGTACCATGCTAGAGGCTGTTCACCTCGAATACAATCAAATAAATGATAGCTTCCCCTCTTGGTTGGGTGCACTTCCAGAACTCAAGATTCTAGTTTTGAGATCTAATGGACTCCATGGTGTGATTGGGAAACCTCAAACCAAATTTCATTTCCCTAAGTTGCAAATCATCGACCTCTCTAACAATTGTTTAACAGGTAATTTACCATTTGGGTACTTCAATACTTGGAATTCCATGAAAGTAGCCACAGCAAGCAGCTTGTCATACATTGGAGTAATCCTAAATTTCGACTTTTATTTTGTTTTACCCAATCAAGTCCAAGATTTTCACGTCCGTTGCTCAGTCAAATTGACAAATAAAGGCCTGGAACTTGAATACCGGCATATTTCCAGGCATCCTTGAACAGCCATGATCTTTTCGAACAACATGCTCAGTGGGTAAATCCCAAGAGCCATGGGGAATTTAAAGGCTCTTAAGGTACTTAACCTTTCCATTAACGCTTTTGTTTGGCAATCCCATCATGCTTGGGGAATCTAATCAACTAGAATCTTTAGACCTTTCTCAAAATAATCTCTCTGGAGAAATCCCTCAACAATTGACACAACTTAACATTCCTGGCATTCTTCAATGTTTCTCATAACAACCTCCAAGGCCCATACCCTCAAGGAACACAGTTTAGCAACATTTGCCTACTAATTTCCTTTGACGCAGATTCAGGGTTATGTGGAAGCCCTTTATCAATAAAATGTGGGAATTCTTGAAGGCCCCATTGCCACCTTTAAACTCTGGAGAAAGCGAAGGCATGGCAGTGTGTTTGGAGTTGGCTGGGAAGGTAGTAAGCCATAGGATATGGAGCTGGACTAATAATAGGAATGGTGGTTGGCTCCAACTTTTCTTTAGGCCGCTGGTGAACAACGAATGGTTTTCGGGAATTTGTCTTTAGAAAGGGGCAGCTAGAAGGAACTGAGAATAGGAGGCATTAGGTTTTTGAATCTTGTAGGTAAAATGGTCTTTGAGTTCTTAAGCTCATTGGTTTATTATCTTGGACAGTGGTCCGCCAGCCAAAGTTAATAGATAAGTAGTTCTTATTCTTTTTAAAGTAGAATGTTGTTGGGAGATGAATAAAGGTTGTATAATATGCGATCATATGTCACTTTCTAAAAGTCAAGTCTTAATATTTTATTCTAAAATTATCTTTTGAATTGTTGAATTTAGGCCTTCTACTTGCCATATTTTGTAATAAATGCCAAGTTAAATGTGCAGTTTATATTTGATTAAAGTTTTCAAGTTTAGCTTTAGTTATGAAGCCTAAATCACGGCTTTATGTTGGTTAATCTAATGATATTAAAATTTTTTATTAATTGTTCATCAATCTTGACTAATACATTGCTAAAAACTATTCAATTTAAACCGGTTGAAAGACATTAATATACTGTTAAATTCTTTGTGAATTTTCATCTATTTGCTATTTTATGCTCCTTGCAACCGGTTTTGTCTTTATCATTTGCTATTTTAAAAACGATGAAAATTTTGCTCGTTTCTCTTGCAAGTTCAAAATTGAAATTATTGTTTGATATTTGGTTAGTCTTTGCATTTTTTTACAATGTATTTTTTATTTTATTTTTGTTACTTTTTATGTTTATTTTGTAATTTGCTTTAATATTCGAATACTTCACAATTTCCCATGACATTTATTGCAAAAATTGAATTATGCATATCGAATTGAATAAATTTTTGAATACTTTTTTATTATTAATTATTATTTAAAAATATATCTATTTTGTCTTTCAATTAGAGGTGATAATTAAGCAATTCAAGGTGGGTCTGGTTGAGCTATTTTGGATAAAAGGAAATTTGGGTTATTTTTAAATTTGATTTTTTTATTTAACATTTAAATTATTTAGGTTTTAGTCTTGAAATTCAATTCATTCAAAATCCAAATTATTGAGTTATAAAATCAAATCAATTTAAATTAAAATTTCAAATTATCCAAATTCAGGTTCATAACTTTTTTAATCAAATTGAGTCAAGTCAAGCTCTAATTCCAGTGGATTGAACAGATTTTTCAAATAATCATTATAATTTAAAGACATCAATATTTTTCTCTTCCAAAAGAAAGATCTAGTTTAAGTAACTTTATTAAAAAAAAAAAAAAACACAGAAACAAGGTAACATAATAATGTAATAAAGATATCTATAATTTCATCTTGCATGTAACAAGTATGGGCCTAGCTTCTTATCTTTTTTGTTAACCAAAAATCACAAATAAGTTATGGATAAATTTTTTAGGCACATAAAAATGGTAACAGGGCAGATATCTATAATGTTTGAGATATTCATATCTAAATTTTTTTAATTATCCATTTAAATTTAGTATTATCATATGAATCTGTATCCAATTAAATAAACATTATTTGTTAAATATTGAAATCCATTAAAATATCTTTTTACTTGAGTTTTAAATTTAAGTTCACTTTTAATACATAATAAATAAAAGTTGTTACTAAGCTTCAAATATATCCACAAATATAAAATTTTACATATTTTTTTATATGTAACTGGATAATAAATTTAGATATTTGATATTATCCGTTAAAAAACTTAAACAGACTCAGATATTAAATAATCAAGAGGTAGTATTTGAAATCCATATGAATATGTCACAAATAATAAATCTATCATCTAAATTTATTAATTATCTATTTATAAGTATTTGAATGTAATATAATCATAAAATAATCATTTACTTACTATCAATTGCCATCCTTAAACTCACAAATGAATAACACCTTTATGGACTTAGGTCAGTCCAAATTTTGCCTTTTAAGGCCTATAAACCCATGTAATTTCCTAAAATTTTTACGAGATGTGAAATATATAAAACAATCCAAAAATATACTTGAGAATTTCGTTTTATAATCTCTTTAAGATAATTTACTATAAATTTTTAAATTTAAGTTGAAGAAAATGATCCAATATTTTTCATTCTAATTTCTTTACCAAATTTGGATATTTAAAATTTATTTATGAGTGATATATAAAATTGGGCCAATTAATTAAAATCCATTAGTTATACTAGTACTTTAAATATAGTATGTATAATTAAGTATACGGGCCAATTTTAAATTTTAAATTAATTTTTTATATTTATAATTGTCAGGAATTGAACCTTAATCAATACAATAAAAAATTCAGTACTTTGTTAACAATGTTGATTAATGGGTTTGTGTAGTATTATAATTGATTATTTAATTTTTTTTATTATATTGTAGTTTTCTATGAGCTTGTAATTGTATGGTATTAACTGAATTTATTTGATTTTATTAATTCTAAATATATTATGTATTAAATGTCCAAATAGCTTACCCTAACAAAAAGAAGAATCCAAGTGTTAAAATTATGTGAAATCAATTGAGAAATTACTACTCATATACCGAATTCATCCATAGAACAACCAAGGTACTTTATATGTCATAGACTTAAAAAAAAAAGGAATAAGAAGTTGCCAGTGAGGGTTTTGGTTTTTAGTGGTGTTTTTTTAACCGTTTAGCGGCATCTATTAACGTTACTATAAGGTTGCGGCATTTGCGAAAAAATGTCACACAGAATGTCACCTATACACGCGTCACGATAAATAACGACATTTTCAAAAAAATAGCTCAATATTAACGGCGTTTGTATGTGAAGCGTCATCATTTTAGTAGTGTTTATATCTTAGAGACGCTACTATTTAAGTGGCATTTTTATGAGAAAAATGTCATTTCTTTGACGGCATTTATAACAGAAAACGCTGCTACTTTGCATGGCATTTGAATCTGAAAATGCCTCAATATTTGCTGCATTTGTATCTTTTAGGTGCCGCTAATTCAGTGACGTTGTTATGAAAAAAAGGTCATTGCTTTAGTGGCATTTCTATAAAAAATGCCACCGAAGTAGCGGCATTTGCTGAAAATAGCGCCGCTACTACTAGTGACATTTTATACTACAAATGCCACTAAAATATTCATTTAGCGGCATTGACCAATGCAAATGCCGCTATAATGTAAATATATATTTTTTTACAATTTTTATAATAAATTTTATTTTCAGTAAAGAGCTTAAATTTAGAAACTGAAATTAATATTAACTCCATCACGTTTAAATATACATATAATTAATACAAAGTTTAATAATTAGTATAATAGCATTCAAATATTGTAAATACATTAGCCAATAAAAAAATTAAAATATATGAAATGGATGACTACATACATTTTGCTGGCTCCCAATTGATGAAAAAAAATTTTCACCTTGGTCACTAGCGTACTCAACAACCTATTGAATAATACCATACAATTTTTAACACCTCATTGTATGCTTATTTTTTATTTAAAAATTTTAATATTTACTAAATATAATACCTGAGTTTATGGAGCACAAAGATCATTTTTTGAAAATTATTGTTGCACAAAATTCATAAGATGATCGAATTGATCATGCAACTGTTAAAATTTTGAACGCTCTAGCTCTATTCTAGTACATTCTTCTTCAATTTTGGCACGCTCATGTTCTTTTTCTGCTTCCATTTGCTGAAAACGTTATTGCATAGTTTGTGACTCCCTTCTCAATATTGAAATATCTTATGAAGACTGACTTGCTAAGAGTGTAAATTACGGAGAGTTATGTTCATAGTAGACAGATGGTGTTGGACTCAATCCAAGGCCTCGAACCCGTCCATGCCTTTCTTTTCCAGCAACTTTTATGAATATTCGATTTTTTATTTCTTGCATGTTGAGAGAACTTTCAGATGCTACTTCAATTCCAGCAGCCATTTTCTCTTTCGCTTTCTCCTGTGAATTTGTCATATACAACAATCAAGTTTAATGACTAATTAATTATATGTTAAAAATAGTTAATATTTACTTTATGTTAAAATAGATGATACAAATTACCATAATTTTTTGTGTCTTGACATTTATGTAAGATTCATCTTTTTTTTTGTGTGTTACGCGAAAAAGTTTTACACGTCTAATTGTACTGCCCATCTTATTCTCCTATATAAAAACATATGTTATTTGATAGGATACATATCAACCGTAACTTATTTATGCATATCAATTCTGTCAATCAAGTATTAAAATTTCGAATAACTTTAATCTCCTTTATTTATATTTTGGCCCTATAATAACACAATAGTCTTAAATATACGCAAAGAATAAATGTATTTTTGGCTTTCACACATATCGATCATGAAAACCATATTCAATTATTTTCTCTCAGTTTAATATGAAGGATTGAAGTCATTCAATGTGTTGAAAGGCATCCAAAATTTATTTGTATATTTGCCTTTTATATGTAAAAATATTCCCAAACAAAGATAACTAACAACTTTTTCTCCAATATCAACCATAGAAACCAATTTCAATCAATCAGACAAGCTTAATATCAAGTATTGAAGGTATCAAAACTATTAAAAATTAACAATAACAACAACTAGATAATAAAGGCGTAAATATACGTAAACAGTAATCTTTCATACATATCGTCTGTGTAACTAAGTTCAAAACTTTCGATAAGTTTAATATCATGTAGTGAAACAATCAAATCTATTAAAACAGAACAATAAATGTTAATTTCTATATTTACCTTTCGACGGTAGAAAAAGTTCATTAATTGGAATAAATTAATTATCATAAACTTACGATTCCTTTTTACTTTCTTGCAAAACTTTTTGATTCACTTGTGTGGTTATATTTGTGTTGCTTTCTGCTACCAATCCTAATCTGTTCTCTTTCCTGTCATAAAAAATAATTGCCTATATGATAGAAATATAAATATTATCAACTTAAACCATCAAACACTTTCATCATTTCATTCTATTATACAAAATTATAAACTACTACCTCTCTTTTTCTTGAAAACCAAAATCTAATCAGTTGTTCATATTGCCACCTAATCACATTACAGGGTAGATTTTGCATCATCGCATTTACAATTCTATTTTGAAATACTTATTCTTCAAACTATGCTTATAATCTTTCCATTTTTTTTCCAAGGACTTAAGCACATATGAAGTTGGTGTTTCAAATACAAATCTTGACTGTAATAATACAATAAAAAAAGTTTGAATAAGTAAACAAAAAGTAAAATAAAAAATTTGAATATATCTAATTAATTATACTAATACCTCAATAAAGTTTAACGTATTAGCCTTAACTTTTTCTGGAATATCATGCCATGTTTCATAATGAATAGGCAATTTCATTCCATTATGGGCTAACGTGCCTAGAAATTCGATCAATAGTTCAGCCTTTTCACCAATTGATTGCCTATTAGAGTTTGTAGACACTACAATACGCTCATTAAGAGGTAGTGTAAATAATTCCTTCAAAGTTGTCCAGCCTCTGGTCCTCCGTTGACCATTGTTATCAACTGCAACAAACATATAATATAATTGTAAAATCGTAATACTTTTATGATTATACTCGAATTTTAAAATTAGATTATATCATGCCTACATTCAAATTTAAAGTATAATCAATTGATGGGGTACTATTTAAACTTGGACCTCCCGTATTGCCTGATCTAATATCAATTGAAGGGTTAGAAATGACGGAGTTAGATCCGATAGTACGTTTATTTTCCTCCAAAAGATTTAGTCCATAGCCAATATCTATAGGTGCCACAGATGGTTCTGAACTAATATCTCTGATATGTTTTTCTTTCAACCTACTTTTTCGTATTGTAGCTTACCTACATCATAAAAGTGAATATAGAAAAAATTTTAGTTCAAAAGATATATAAAGACATTTTCAATTTAAGAAATCAAAACCTACGATATATAAAGAATATATCGATTTAATTAAATCAAAATATAATGTATGATTTAGAAGACAATCATTAAACAATAGTGAATGTGACATTATTTACATACTATTATTTACTACATTATGTCTTAAACACTCGAATTACAAATTATAAGTGCACAAAATCATGGTTCGTAAATGTCTTCAGTAACATCTTTACAGACCCACTGAGCATTGGTACTGGAGGTAGTTTCATCCAAGTTTTATTCAGCAAAAGGATAATATTCAATTCCATGTTCAACATCATCTTTGGTATCTAACCCCATATCAAATAAGTCTCTAGGTGTGTTTCGAAGAATAACAAATCAACCCAATTTTTTTAGATTTTCAGAGTAAAATACTTGTTTGACTTGAGATGAAAATACATAAGGTTCATTGATGAGGTGTTGTCCTGTATGAATTAATCGAGAAAAATTAACAAGTGTAAATCTGTACTGATTTTTCTTAAAACACCTATCACTATTCACATCTGCCTAATCATACCAAAATAAGACAATTTTTCACTTGCCATAATAATCCAACTCAATAATGCCATTAATCATACCATAATAGTCAACATTTCTATCTAAAAGGTTTGTGTCCCTAGCACTAGCATAGCTAGTAGTTGATGAAGTCACAATAACTCCTAAATTTTATGTACTTTTAAATCTCTCACGAGATTTTGTGTGAAATCTAAATCTATTAATGATGAAACTTTTGTATCGTTTCACAATTCAGTTTGGACCGTGTGAAAGACACTTCACCTCTTCACTAACAAGCTTTCTACTCCAAACCTATAAAAGTAGAATAAAATATATATTATTAATGTTATTTTTACCGTAAGCATTCTATGTAGATAAAAAATAATAAGAAGTATGGCATTACTTATAGTTGTTCATAACCATTCATGAAAGTTTTTAGTGAATAACTTATCAACTGCTCGAGGGTTTGATTATCGATAATGTGCAAGATCTCTCAAATTATTTTTATACTCACTATAAAGTATCGTGATAAAGTATTAACACAAAAAAAACACAATAAATAATGCCTACTATAATGTATAATTTACTTGCTAAACAACTTACGTGCGAAACGATTCAATTGAGTTATGATGAAAAAGAACATATCGATGTGCATGTGCCCAAGATTTATTATCTAACTGCACCAATTCAATTTTGCCTATAGGTTGTCCAAAACTTTGGAAAAGATAATTATAGGCCGAGTCTGTATGCTACATTCCAACATTTTTCAAAGGTCTATTAAATCTCATTTCAACATCTTCCAAATAAAGACAACAAAATGTCATACACTCTTCTGCTAAATATTTTTCAGCAATAGAACCTTCTGGATAGCGTTTGTTGTGACAATAAAACTTTAACCTCTCTAAAAACCTATAGCATAAAACATTAGTCATATGTTATTTTAAGTAGATTGGCTTAATAATCAATAAAAATGTAATCAATATTAAAATAAATAATACATTTCAATAGGATACATCCATCGATAATAAATCGACCTACCGACCTTTGTTTCATATGGAAGGTGGATAACCAAATGCATCATAATAGTGAAAAAATTTAGAGGAAAGATCTTCTTTAAATGGCATAAAGTAATCGTGGCTCGATCTTAAACTTTGTCAAGCTCTTTCACATTCATACATGTCTGACATAGAGATTTAAATATGTTATTCAATTCAATTACCACATAAGTCACTTGCTTTGACATTGATGAGCGTAAAGCAATTGAAAGTCTCACATCAAAATGTGATAATCATATGACTTCAATTATGACAGTTTTTGCTCCTTCATATTCATACATTTTGATATATTTGACGCATAGCCATCTGGAACTTTGATATTTTTTAAAACCTTACAAAACATAACTTTTTTGACTTTAGAAATCTCAAAACAAGCAGCAGGCAATCGATATTTGCCATTAGAAAGCAACATCGAATGAAAGTATGGGCGAACCCTCATATCAACTAGATCAAGCCGACTCTTTTAAGTCATCTTTGGATTTTCTATTCACATTGAGAAATGTTTCAATAAAATTTTTGTAAACATTCTTCTCTATGTGTATCAAATCAAGATTATGACCTAATAAATTATATTCTCAATAAGGCAACTCAAAAAATATACTTTTTTTCACAACTCATACTCATTAGGGTCATTTACTTCATCGTCCTTTTCATCACTTTGAACATCAAGATCACCAACTTCTGTATGACTATCACCAACTTACGTAATACGAGATTAGACACCTTCAAAGATGTCCCTCACTCTTTTTTTTTATAAAGTCATTTTTTCATATGTGAAATTGATATCTTTTAACTTTGACAAGATAGTAGATCCACTAATGAGTAAAGGCGATCTCCTTAACTCTTCAGTTTTATCAAAGAGATATTTTTAAAATCTAAATCGATGATTATCATCTAACCATCGACAATGTCCCATATAACAAAACTTTCTATCATTACGTAACCACGTCGAACATGTTTATGCAACACAACATGGACAAGCATAACGACCTTTTGTACTCCAACCAGATAAATTCACATAAGTAGAAAAATTATTGATAGTCCATAATAAAGCAGCACGCATATTGAAGTTCTTTGTATTTGATGCATCATAGGTCTCAACTCCTTCCATAATTACTTTAACTCTTTAATAAAAGATTGTATGTAGATGTCTATATCATTATTTAAACTTTTTTTCTTGAGAATTATCATAGATAATATAAATGATTGTTGCTTCATAGCAATCAATGATAGCAAATTGTAAGGAATCAATACAACTAGCTAAGTACTATAAGAAGTACTCATCATTTGAAACAGGTTGGATCCATCAGCTGTCAGTCCAAGCATAATATTTTGAGGATCAGATGTAAAGTTTGAAAATCTAAAATGAAATGACTTCCATGCCAAAGAATCTGCAGGATGCCTCAATGATCCATCATCCGTCCACTTCTCATGTTGCCACCTCATTGAATCTGTAGTTTTGAAAGACATGTAAAATCGTTGCAGTCTTGGTAGTAATAAAAAATAGTGTAAAACCTTAATAGGCTTCTTTTTTATACATACCTCATCACCATTATTATTCAACCTTTCATTGAGGTTTTGTCGACCCAACGAGAAATACTGTACAAATGACAAGATTCTTGATATTTTTTATCCCCCAAATACAATATGCAATCATTGGGACAACTATGAATTTTTTCATATCCGAGACATAAATATTTGATCATCTTGTTTAGTTCCTTACAAGATTCAGAGATTTTTACAAAAGAAAATATTTTTTTTATAAACTATAATAATAAAGTCAGAGAGTTTTCCGTCCATTCACATAAGCATTTCAAGTGAAAAAAATGAACATAAAAAGACAAACTTGAATGCTTTGATCCCTAAAAAAGTTTTTCATTCATCTCCTCAAGCAACCTATAAAACTTTGATGCTTCTCCTGTAGATTGTTGGTCATGTACACCTATCTCAGGTTCACCAAATTCATACATTTCAATGTTGGATTGATTAAATCCTTAATTTTTGTGAGAAAGATTATGAAAATTTTGGTTATGAATGTTAAAAGCATCTCATAACATACCTTCAATGTCATCTGCTATAAAGGGATCATGTTGATGATGAGGAGCTTTTGATGTTGAAGAAACTGTAATGGAAAATCTTGACAGTATAAAGTTTCTATAAAAATACCAATTAACATATCCTGATAGAAATCTAATAAAAATTAAATGCTTATAAACAACTTGATGCATTTGTCACTCGATATTAGCACATTTCACACATGGGCATAATATCATATTATCTTCACTTGTATTCTCAAATGCAAAATTAAGAAAAATTTTCACTCTATCTCTGTACTCTTTACTTAATCTAAACTTTTGTATCCAATTCTTTCCATTTATTAGTTGCTACATAATCAGACCAAATGTATAAAAATAATTAATATGAAAATGAACATGTACAATTGCATGGATTACTATGTTTTAAATAAAAGATAATAATAAGAACAGTACTTACACAAAATGATAACTCTTTGGTGTGAAGTAATTTATTAGCTACCAGATATTATGATTGTTAAAACTCTGTTGCTAACGTTGACAATACCCAAAAGTATATGGCATTGGGGTTAACATAAGGTGAAATAAGGTGGGTTTTGTAGAAAATTTTTTTCACGAAAAAAAAAATCGCGATTTGCAAGAGCTGAAGGAATAGTCGAATTAAGTAAAAGCTAAAGTCAATAAATTATTAATAGTCGAAATAGGGTTCTAAAAGACAATGCTCAAATACTAAAAGTGGAAAGAAAGGGAAAGTAAATTGTACTTGGTTTAGAAAGATATAATAATGAAGATGAAGCTTAAAGTTGGTGATTGGATGCGCTAAGTTTGAAAAGATTTTTATTGGACAGGATTATGAAAGGCGTTTGCTAACAAAAAATGCCAACAATAATTACCTCCCAAATATTTTTTAAATATATTATAGGCGCCTTAAACATATCGTCACAAAATTTCTAATACTATTATTGAAAGTGTATATCAAAGAAAGACACCTTTAATAAATCATATCACAGTTTGTAGTTAATTACTGAAGACGGTTGCAAAAAAAATGCCTTCAATAATTTCAATAAAAAAAATTTTTCTAATTATTGAAGGTGTCTTTTATTATGACATGCCTTCAATACACCACGATGATAATGGAAGGTGTTTATTTGAACATGTGCCTTCAATATACCTTTAAACGTAGTAATCCATTACAGAAGGCGTTTGTTAGAAACAAACGGCTTCAAAATTTTCTCACTAAATATTTTGGGAATTACTAAAGGTATTTTCTACTGTAAAATACCTTTTATATACCACTACATATATTGTAACACTGTTATTGAAGGCGTATATTTAAGATAAACACCTTTAATAATTCCTATCACAGTTTGTATATAATTACTGAAGGCGATTTTAGATAACAACGCCTTCAATAATTTTCCTAATAAAAGCTTTCAGGATTATTAAAAGCGTCTTTTATTATAAGTCGCCTTCGATATACTACGATGGTAATCGAAGGCGAGTAGTAGAAAATGTGCCTTCCATTACTGAAAGTTTTTGTTAATAACAGACGCTTTCAAAATTTTCTCACTAAATATTTTAAAAATTATTAAAAACATTTCTATTGTAAAATACCTTCTATATACTGTTACACATATTGTAACATTGTTATTGAATGTGTATATTTAAGATAGATGCCTTTAATAATTTCTATTCACAGTTTATATATAATTACTGAAGGCGGTTTCAAATAAAAACGCCTTCAATAATTTTTCTAATAAAAGTTTTCAGGATTATTAAATACGTCTTTTATTATAAGCCGCCTTCGATATACCAGGATGGTAATTGAACATATGTTATTAGAAAAAGCACCTTTAATTACTGAAGGTGTTTGTTAATAATAGATGCCTTCAAAATTTTCTCACTAAATATTTTAAAAATTATTAAAGGTGTTTTCTATTGTAAAATACCTTTTATATACCGCTACACATATTGTAACACTATTATTGAAGGCGTATATTTAAGATAAATGCCTTTAATAATTCTTATCACAATTTGTATATAATTACTGAAGGCGATTTCAAATAACAATGCCTTTAATATTTTTCCAAAAAAAAATTTTTGAATTATTAAAGGCATCTTTAATTATAAGCCACCTTCAATAATTTGTTATGAACTTTGGAAATCCATACTTATTGAAGGTGATTTTTTTCTAAAAATGCCTTTTATAATTTTTAAAATTTAGAAAAGACGTTTTTTTTTTTAAACTACCTTTAATAAGTTGGATGCACAATTTTAAAGGCTTATAATTAAAGGCGTCTTTTTCGTAAGAAATGCCTTTTATAATCTCTAATAAAATTTTCAAGTGATTATTGAAGGCGTTGTTCCATGAAAATGCCTTTATTAATTAATTTTATATTCATTTTCCTACCTTGAACATAGGAAGTTGCAGAATCCTGGTACACAAAACGATTAAAAGTTACGTTTTTCTACCAAACAAACCAAACCTTTAAACACATTTCTACCAGATCATTGCTTTCTTTCTCCAATTTCTCACCTCCAACCTTCAACAAATCACCGTTGTAAACCTCTATTTTAAATTGGTAAGTCTTTTTTTTTAGTTTACTGTATTATTTACACCTTCAATAAAGAATTTTTATTTTTTCAATTCCTTAATATTGGCATATGCATTTATATATTTTCATTAATATTGGTAAGTATGTTGTTTCTATATAGTATACATTCCTCTAGGTTGTGGTTTGTTGAACATTGTTGATTGATATTATATTATCAAATAATATTGTATGATATTGGGGGTCTGAATAATATTTCATGTTGAATGGTTTGCTGAACTTATTGTCTGATATTGTTTTGCTGAATGGGTTTGAATAAGGGCTGAATGGTGTTTTTGAGTGGTTTGCTTAAGGGTGTGTATGAGCACATTGCTGAATGGTGTGTTAAATGATGTTTCTATTCTTAGTATGGTATTGGTTGTATTAAATTAAATACAATGATCAATTTAGAGGGTCATATTATGTAATTCGTATAATTATGATCAATATTATAGGTAATATGGACTCCGAACAATATTATTCTCCTTCTAATGAACATAAAAAAGAAAGAAGTGTAGGTCAAAAAAGAAAGGGAAGGGGCTCAAATAAACAAATCAAACCGACTAGCAGTAAAATTCATGTTGACTTCAATCAAAGTGGGTAGCCTGTGTCCGAAAAAACTACCAAGATGGCTACTCATATTGGATCCATCATCTGTACGAGGATTTCAATTACATACACCAATTGGTGATGAGTTCCTGATGATCTAAAGGATGAAATATGGCAGTCCGTTGTGGTATGTTTATGTAACTATTTTGTAAACTTTGTTATATGATCATTTAAATAAAATTCAATGTGTTGATACTATTTGTGTTAACTTATTTAGGAATGGTTCGATGTCCCAATTGATTATAAAAAGATTGTGTTACAATCTGCTGAAAATGCTTTCAGAGACTTTAAAAGCAGATTGACAACTCAATATATTTTACTGATGGCTGGTGAAGGTGATGTTTTAGCTGTTCCCTCTACGACATATGTAGATGTCATAAGTGTGGAAGATTGGACAAATTTGATTCAATATCAGTTGTTAGAAGATTTTTCAATACGCAAACCCATTACCAAATTAAACCAAGTTTATAAGTCTTTATACAATATAGCCTTTGATTTTCATATGTGATTGACGTAATTTGCATGATTTTTGTAAAAAATCAAAAGAACAACATCGAGACATTTGGGGCCAAACAACAATATCACCAATCGGACAGCAAGAAAGGATATGCAACTGTGAAGTATGAGCTGTGTGTCTTCGCACACTTGTTTTATACTCATTAATGAATATTTATGAACATTAATTTCATACATTCTGATTCTTTTTATTGTGGTAATTTAATAGGAATCAGTGAGCTCAAACATAAAAGTTTTTAGATGGGATGTCTAAAAACAAAGACATCTACGAAAAGATGGATCCTTTACAGATGAAGCAATCAAGAAACTGGTAAAAAAGATTGTATGTATAACTATTTTTTTGCTATAATGTATGATTGGCAATGTGGTTGTATGCATGAGTGTATACTAGCTTGTGTAGATTTGTTCTAACAGCCCAATTTATTATTATCTTTTAGGATGATTATGCTGCCAAAGTAAAATTTGATGAACTGGCAATCCAGTATGGCGAAGATATTTTATCTTTAGCATTAGGCACTAAAGAAAGGCTTGATCGTGTTCGTGGGGTTGGTAAATTTATCTTGCTATCAACGTATTTTTGTAAACAAGCAAAAACCCCACGAATGAGAAATGCACAATATGAAGTAATAATTTTGCAACAACAGCAACAAATTAATGACCAGGAGCTACACTTTAATGACCAATAGCAAAGATTCACTGCTTTGGAGTTCATGTTGACAGCAATGCAGCAGGTAATGCCAGTACCTCAGCCTGATAGCATCGTCCCCATGCGAGAAACTGTCGATGCAAGTAATGAAGTGATCCCATCATCCGTTACCACTCAAGAAGTAAGATTTTTGTTATAATTTGAATATTAATTTGATTATAATATTGAGTGATTTGGTTTTAATACTTATACATTAGTTTAATATTGTAGGAGGATGTTCAGCCTCAACGTTTGACCCTTGTCCAGGCTTCCATGGATGAGTTAATAAAATATTCGTTAGACAAATGAATTGTTAGAAACTTTATATCCATTGAGGCTGAAGAAGACTTATTTGATAAACAATCATTTTCTTTCATTGGTGTGGATGAGGTGAAAGAATTTTGTGAAATAGATAAATTATCAGCTGTTAGAATCGTTACTTATATGAAGTAAGCTTATAAATACAAATATGCACATTCAATATGTAGTAAGTTAGTATTAGGGTGTAATACTAACCAACAATGTTGATTGTTATCATGTAGCTTCCTATATAGAGAGCTGAAAAGGAGATAGTTGATAAACAGATTTCGATTCATTGATCCCAACTTCATTAGTGAACAGAGTGGCACAGTTGTGTATCCTGCTAATCATGTGATCCAATGCATGAAAAGACCGACTGATTATTATTTGCTCCCGTATAATGCGCAGTAAGCTATATTCAAAGCTTAATTACTCTAACCTGCTCCATTCTATGATCTGATGCTTATTCTGAGTATATCATTGTTATTATTTTATAGTCGTCATTGGGTGCTTATTGTGATTGACATAAAATCCTTAACGCCATACCTTCTTAATTCAGTTAATCCAACGAGGATGCCTAACCCCGATATTGAAACTTTTATAAAGATGTATTACAGTACTTTATTATATTATATATGTTCTATTTCTTCATATTGTAAATTTTATTTAGGTTCCCACTAATTTTTTTTCTTTTCAATTTAAGATAATATCTACATTCAATAAGAAGATAAAAAAACTGAAATGGGTGTCATTACCAGTAAATGTCAAATTTATTCTTTTAATACTGAGTTTATGTAGATAACTATTTTCTAAACTGACTCAATTTAATTTTTAGGTTTTTCGTCAACCCGATAATACTGAATGTGGATATTGTGTCCTTCGTTTTATGTGAGAGATTGTGTTACATGATTTTATGATCACACCATTCAAGGTTAGTATAAATTTCATAAACTCATTATATATTCAAAAAAATAAAATGGTACATTATGTTCTCATTTCTTAACATTTCCTTCTGATTTTTTTTTAGTGGGAGGGTAAAAAAAGTTTCATAGAAGAGAAGCTGGATGAAGTCCTTAAAGAATGGTGTGATTATGTATTGTCATTTATCAATGTTGATAAATCTTCAGGTTAGACATTGTGGGTTGATTGTAAATATATATGGAACAAATTGTTATAATGTTGTTAACATGCAATGTTGAATGAAAACTTTAAGTTTGTATATTGGGGCCGGGTATTGGTTTAATATTATTGATATACTTAATATGAATACACTATGTGTAATTATTAAATTACTAAGTACGATTATTTCAAAAAAAATATATTAATATGGCAATGTTATCAGTTTTAATTTCAGATGTGTGGTAAATTTTTTAAAATACAACAATGTTCATTATGCAAATTTTAAAATGTAATTCATAGTATCAGATATATAAACTGAATATTTTTTTGGTATAAATATACAACTGATAGCAAACATTTTTCTGGGCATAATTGTACAACTGACTAAACATATCAATTATGTTTATTTGATGAGACTAATGAAAGCGTATTTAGCAAGAAAACGCATTCATGCACCCCTACAAAAAACATTGAAGGCATTTTTTTTACCAAAATTACCTTCAATAATTTCCCCAAAAAATTATTGTTTGGAATATTAAAGGTATTTTGGGTAAAAAATACCTTCAATAATACCAACTAAAAATAAATCAAATGGATTATGAACGGCATTTTTCTACGGGTAACGCCTTCAATAATCCCAACAAAAAGTTATGAAGGCGTTTTTGGATATAGCCACCTTCAATATTTCGACCATTAAAAATTATCTCTGCGAATATTAAAGGTGTTTTGAGCCAAAAACGCATTCAACCATCCTATCCAATTTTTATCTATGGAATATTGAAGGTGTTTATTATAAAATCGCCTTTAAAAATTCAAAACAAATTTACTAGATTATACAAGGCAAGTTCGACCAAAAACACATTCAATAATCGACCCCATATTTTTCCTATCGATTATTAAAGGCGTCTCTCAACGAAAAACGTCTTTAATATTCTATGATAAATTTTTTAAAGCAATTGGTGAAGGCATTTATGCCAAGAAAACGCCTAGAATAATCAATAACAAATGATATGTGCCTAAACCTAAAAAAAAGCCTGAAGGACGGATCGAACCAACAATCTTATAGTAAATAAACATCCGTACAATCCTAACAATTTGATAAGCTTAATATTAGTTGAGTTTTTGAAGAAAATAAATTTAATAAGACTGAAAAAATATTTGGTCTAAATATTAATGTCGTTTCTTGTAGACAATGAGTTCTTTAATCTCATACAATTTTTTATGGTGTGATTATTGAAAGCGTTGTCTGTCAAAAATACGCCTTAACTATTCATCGAAACTTTTAATAAAAAATATTCAAGGCGATTTAGTCGAGAAGCGCCTCTAATGTCAAGTCTTCGGTAGCGTTTATAAGTAACAACGCCACTATTTGAATATTTAGTGACGTTTGGATAATAAACGCATGAAATTTTGTAAAAACACGGAAGCTAGCGGTGTTTGTAAGTGAAAGCTGCTACAAAATTGCCGCTAATACGCCATTTTGTTGTAGTGTATATAGAACAAACAAGGTACTTTATATGTCATAGATTTAAAAAAAAAAAAAAAGGAATAAGAAGTTGTCAATTTTTTTTATAAATATAGCAATAACAAATTAACATAAGTCAATTACTTATTAATGTTAACCTTAAATTTTAAAAATAGTTATATCCAAATAAAATGTTTGGTCACCCTAAAAATAAAATTCAACGTGATAGAACTAATTAACGATCTAAAAATATTGAAATGGGATTTAATTCAAATGGTTTACTCATCTAGTAAATTCTAATAAGATTGGAGTTCAATTTTTAACATTTGAAAATTTTTTTTTCTTAATTCTCCCTAGATCCCTTCTTTATAAATAAAAAAAAAAACCTATTTAAAAAGAAATAGGTCACTATAATTTCAAAGAATTTTCATTCAACAAATTTCAAAAAGAATGATCATCCATACCATAATTATGACTATAAAATATTGTTGTTGAGTTGAACATAAAAGGGTACATTACATGTTTAGTCTCTTAATTATAGACAATTTTTTATTTTGATCATTTAATTCTAAAAAGTTATAGTTGCCACTAACATTTATAAAATTATTTTTTGTCATTTAATTGTCTAAGATTAATGGCATATTGACGTGACATTATAACACATATAAAATGTTACGTGAAATTATAAATTAAAAAAATCAAAAAAAAAAAAAAAGAAACATATTATACTTTTGATCATTTAACTTTTTCGAAAGTTTCTATTTGGTTTCTCAGCTTTGATAATTTTATAATTTGATTATTAACGTTTGTCAAATTATTAATATTTTTGTTTCCATTATTAATGTCTTACTGTCAACATGGTTTATATCGATTTAATCATCAATATTTGTGAAATTTAATTTAATAAATTATTTTATTATTTTTATTACTATACTTTAGTATTTTATTGCATAGAATTTAAGATTATGAATTTTCATTGTAATTAAAACCTTAACATTATGAAATATTTCATATTTCTTTTAAATTTTCTAAGCTGACAGATATAATTTATGTTGGTTTTAAGATCATCTTCTTGTTGATAAAAATGCCTTCATACGATGGTTGAAATTGACATCAAAACAGAGAATCGATTGCAGTAATCTTCAATTAATAAACTTCAAGACGTGTTTATGAACATAACTTTTTTATATTTATTTCGTCCCCACGAGACTTTGGGATGCAAAGAGGATAACCAAAATAGTCTATAAGATACAATAAAACCATTGTTTGAACTCACATTGCCCTAATGAAGTTCAAACCACTAAACAACCTTAAAGAGAACAAAAATACTAGTTTTAGTCTTGTATTTTCTGCAGCAAACGAAGTCTAAGTAACTTTATTTCTACTTTGAGAGTGAAGGAAAGAATTTTGAATACAAAAGAACTTTTTAAGTATATAAAAATGTGTTCTAACTTTCTCTATTTATAGAGAATTGATTCAAGGGTTATATCCCTCGAATTGTGTTGATTTAATCAATCAATGTGTTATCTCATTAAGAACACATTTTTCTAAACGATTATAGTTGCCATTTACAACTTTTAACTAGTGAAAAATTGTTCTTGAATCATTATAATTTATAAGAAGAGAAACCATAATTTTTTAGCATAAAACATGATTTTTTTTGGTGCTAGGGCAGTTAGTTACCCTACGAGGGTAGTCAATTTTCCCTTGTGTTTCAGCTTCCAGAATGCTTTGTAACATAGGGTAGTTGATTGACCTAACTGGGGCAGTCCATTATCTTAGTATAATTTCAAATAAAAGCTCAGAATTCAACTTCCCTTGTTAAGGCATTTGAAATTTGGAGTGCCTAAATCTATATATATATATATATATATATATATATATATATATATATATTATATACTAACATACACAAATAAGTTTGACACATAAATATTTATGTGGACAACTCTTTTAAATGACACATAGGATAGTTTTTTAAAGAAATAATATAATTTCTTTTAATTATAAATTAGATAAATTAAAATTTACAAAAATTAAGTTTATCCAAATCTTTCAATAATATTTTTATCTTGATTTAAAAAATTATTTTTAAAAAAATTTACGTAAGACATTAAAAATTCAGATAATTTTATGTAAGATTTTGAAAATTTTAAAAATTTTCATCCTAAATCTTTAAATAATAAAATTATCAAAATGATTATATCCATTTAAACTCTAATTATCAAATTTATATTTCAAATAAATGTAAAATTTTAATATTATATTTATCTCTTATTATATCCATTTTAAATTTTAAAAAGTTAACTTAAAAATTATCTATTTAATCCTAATTGCCACTAAAGAATTTTTTTTTGCAAATTTAAGACTACAAATGTAATGTGTTAGGCATAAATTTTTTTTATGTTTTCAATAACTTTTTTTAAGGTATATTCTATTACTATTGCAAATTATTTTTTTTGTTTATAATTTTTTTAAGATATATTTTATTGTTATTACAATTTCATACATATGAAAAATAATATTTTTTCAATTTATTTTTTTTTTTCACATATTTTCTAACATTTTCATATTTTGTATAATAATTTCTAACAAAGTGAAAATGTGTTAATATTTCTATTATTTAATTTATCATTCAATAATATATATATATATTTTTAAAAAAAAGACATAATTTATTTTTATTTGATATAATTTTACAGGTGTATAAATATTATTTTAAAAAAAAATATTGAAAGGAAAGATATGGTTTTTTTTTTGCTGTTTTTAAAAAATTTATTTTTTAATGACAAGTTAATATATATAAATTTTATATATGTTATAAATTTTAAATTTTTAATATAATTTTAAAAAAACTAATATATATATATATATTCATATTAAATAAATAAAATTATTTTGTGCAACACACGAGTTATAATCTAGTTAATTTCTATAACATAATGCAAATCAACTCAAGATAGTAAACTTCTTTACAAAGGTAGTCGACTTCCTTAGTGTATTTTCATAATAGAATGCTTTTAACATTAAGCATTCAATTGCCTATGATAGAGTATTTGAATTACACTTCCTAAAAATCCTCTAAATCATTTCTTTTGTATTTTAAATTATACCAAAACTAAATCTAAGCTTTTGGCAACATTGATTTCTCAACTATTTTTCACTATTTTGAAAATAATTCGAACAATTTATTAAAAAAATACTCATTTGAATTTATTTGGAAAAGCTAAATCACAAATAAATAAAGTATTGCTACTTTAATAATTTTGACAATAGGATTTATTCATCCAATTTTCAGATTTAGAGGATATAATTACAACAAAATAAAAATTTGTAATTTTAAAATTCAACACAATAAAAATATTGAATACTTATTTCTATTTTTTTATAAAGTTAAATTAACTTATTTGAGTATTATTCCAAAATCTTTCAATAAAGATAAGAGAAATACTAAAATAATTTATCATGGTAAATTTTATAGCGTTAGTTATCAAATCGCTATAGAGCCGTGTTGACAATAGAAATCAAACGTTGATAACCAATTGTGAAAATTTTAAAAGTTGGATGATCAAAAATAATAACTCTCAAATGTTAAGTGATCAAAAGTATAATTTTTTTAATTTTAATTTTTTAAATTTATAATATCACGTCAATAATATTATGTGATATGTCATATGATATGGTAATATCACTTCAGCATATCATTAGTCTCTAACGGCTAGGTGATAAAAAATTATTTCATAAGCATTAGTGATCAAATTATAACTTTTTATAATTAAATTATCAAAACCTTCATTTCACTTATTTATTTCCAACCATAACATCTTATCAAAATCCGTTATATATGTCAAAAACTTTAATTATATACGCTTTTAACAAATGAAAAAAAAAAAAAAAAAAGTAACGGTTTTAGCATACAAATTTTTTTTTGTTATGTAGATCTATCCGTTCATTGACACGATAACTGACACTTGCATGAAATAATTAAAATCATTTGTGAAAATAAATTTATTTTAGAATTAAAATAGTAAAATACAAAAAGTCAACGTTGTTTGATGAGGGTCTTTTTTTCTTTTTAATTGAAAGAAAAGAAAGTCAAAATCTATTATTTAAACAGAGATTTATGCACGAACTATTGTGCCATAGATTCCGTTACTAAATTGTTTTGCATATATTTGGAAGTTCTTTAAAAGACATGATTTTGAAGCTTGACCATATTTTGGAGCAAAGAAAAATAACGTTAAAAAGCCTAACTAATAGTTATCCATAATTTGAGATGCCAATTTTACCCTCATTTAATGGGGAATTCGATTTTTATCCAAATAATGATTGGGATGGTTATCACATTATGAGTATAAGAATGTAAATGGATATAATTTTAAATTTTTATTGGGTACAAGAATGAAGATAGATAATATAGCACATGTTTTATACTCATTTCCTACATATAAATTTTTATATATTTAATATATAGATTTTTATTAAATAATATAAATTATTATTTTAAATTAATTAAAATTAATATATTTTTATTGAAAAAATATATATTAATATATATTTATAAAACTTTATCTAAATATACAAGATAAAAATAAAAAAAAAGTTTTAAAAAATTTTAGTTTTTTATTTTTTGTTAAAGGTTATAGATATGAGAATTATTCATGCCTATTAAATACTCATAAAAAAAATGATAAAAATAAAAATAAAATATTAATTAAGTATAGATACGAAAATAAATATAAATTTAAAATACCCTAATATCGTTATGCTAGCTTCGCTACCGAAAAAAAAGTAGATTCGAGAGAACTTGAGATACCCTTTATTAGAGGTGGCTCCTTGTTGAAGCCTGTGGAGGTCTTGACACCCCTCAAAATTTTACCTCTAGCACATATATTGAGAGGAGTTATATTATTAGAGCTCGAGGATGCATTGACATCTCCTAAAGTTTTAAAGTTTCTAGTATGTGTATATATTGATTTTTCAAATTAAAATTATTATTTTTATGATTTTATAATTTAATTTTATGTATTATTATCATTAAAGAGGAGTTAAAATCATATAATATTTATCCATTTATTGTATCAATTAATTAATAATTATTTTAAAATCTTTAAAATAAATAGATTTGTCATAAGTTTTAAATCACAATTATATGAACTTAACAAAAATCAAATTAATTTTTTAATTTTCTCAATAAGACTCTAATTTTGAACAAGTAATAATTAAGTGTTTTCTATTTTTTTTTTCTAGCTTGCTTCAATTCTTAGTTTCATTAGATTTTAATTTCTTTCTTTTAATTGTGCTTTAGATCTCAATCCAATACTATCCTAAAATCTTTTTTTTTTTTAAATCAGATTCTAACCTTTTTTAAAAAAGGTGAAATAAATCAAAACTTCTAATCTTAAAATTTCAACTTCATTCTTTTAAAATTTTATTTATTTTTCTTGTTTTTTGATAAAAATATTATTTATTGATTCATTTATACTCTTTTATTTCAATTTTAAATTATAAAAAAATAAAGAAAAATTTTATAAGTCATTGAAAGACTATATATATACTCAGTAATTTTACCATTAATTTGAAAGTGTTATTCTTAACATTTTTAATGCTATCATAGAAATGTTTTTTTTTGTACAATTTATATGCTTGATTTTATTATAATATTTTATATGCTTAATTATTTTTTATTACCATATACATGTGATAAAAATTTTACAAAAAATATAAAATAAATATAATTGGCCTTCCTCAAAAATAAATATTAAGATCCGTCACTGTTTTCTATTATATTATAAAGAAAAGCTATGTTTATACGATAAGGTTGATTTTCATCTAAATTATGTTTTTCGGTTTTGTAAGGAAGCAAGAGATTGACTTCTTCAATTGGAAGTGATCAATTGAGGTGATGAAATTCTTGAAGAGCCAGCTCAATTCCAATAGTCAAGAGTCAAACAAGTAATTTACCAACTAACTGAAAAAATAATAATAATAATAATAATAAAGGCTAACAAATTGACAGCTAAAAAGAAAAAACAAAAACGCGGTTACTCAAATGTAAGGAAAAATCGTGGTAACGCACTCAGACGGGAGTACAGAAAAGTTCCAAAGACGGCTAGTCGTGTAGTTTTTGTTTTATTTCTTTGGTTTTGACTGGATTTTATTTTATAGTATCAGCTAAGCAATAGCTGTCCTTTTGTGGGACCGCGCCGCTTATCCACCACCGAAAATATAAATTATAGGGTATTTTTAAATTGAGTTACTTATATTTTTAATATTTGAAATTTTAAAAAATATATAAATTAGTATTTTAAAAAATAAAATATAAATTTGTACTTAGAATTTTTTAAATAATATATTGTTAGTTCAAATTTTAATACTATTAATTTAACTTATCTATATAATATCTAATTAATATAATTTTTATACAAATATTATTTATTAAATAAAAATATTAAATATTTTGTAAAAATATAATGTGAATGGCACATGACAAATAATAATTGATGGATCCTAAAAATGTTATGATTTATTTAAAAATATATAGTTTTAGATATTTTTATTAAATAAAAATGTTTGTAATACGTATGCTGAACATATAATTAGATAATATTTATCATACATTATATATATATATATATTGATATGATTAGAGATATTAGAATTTGAATTATCATAATATATAATTTAAAAGTTCATAGTGCAAATTATATATTTTATAAAAATTTAAGATATAAATTACATATTTTATTTTTTAAATATCAAATTTAAGTATCAAAAGCGTAATTAACTATTTAAATTTATTTTGTACTTTTTCTCTAAGTAATGTTAAAAATGTATTTTTTTTTATATTGATTTTGTTGCATTTAGAATTTTTTTTGAAATATTTTACAAAACATAAGTTTTTTTTATATATATATAAAAGATATCATCATGTTATGATAAGAAAAAAGATTATGATTACTAAAATTTTAATTTTTTTAAATATCGTCTCTTAAAATTAATATTAGTATAGTATACTCAATTTAATATTAGTATAGTATTTTTTTTTCTTTTACAATGTAGTTATATTAAATTAAATAAAAATTGTTTTTGGGAATAAGATTAATTTTGTTGAGAATTTAAAAGTGAAAAATAATTTTATTTTTTTATTTATTGTGAAAGTTTTCTAGGGATTTCTTAAAGTTGTAGATTACCAATTATTTAAAAGAATATATATATTTATATATATTAGTTAATTATGATGCCTTTTGTTAATAAATAACAATACTTGGACAAAATTAATTAATGAAACTGATTGGAGAACGGTATAAATTATAATAGTTATGTTATTTCATTCTATTATTTAGGAGTACAATTTATTAAGGAATTTCAATTGGCATTTTGTATAGTAATAGGTGGAGTTTTTATATTAATTTAATAAAAATTGTTGCATTTTGACTTATAATTACTTATTTTAAGCTGTCAAATATAATACATCTTATCATAATTTGGAGGATTGAACAGTCTATTTATTTTCAAATTTTTCTTCCAAAAAAAAAACATTGATGCATTCTCAAATTTTAATTCAATTATTATTACAAGAGTAATAACTTAATGAGTTAAGTAGTAATCTTTTACTTGCAAAATTTTCAAGCTTAACTATTTTATAAGATGTTGAAGGTATTTTCAGATTTTGTATTTAAAGTTTTAAAAAATAAATTAATTAGAAAAAAACAAAAGAAAAAAGAAAAAAAAGGTAATTGAATAAATACAAATACAACTAATAAAATTCCTCGTCATTGCTCTGTTGTCTCTCCCCCAACGCTTCTCTTATCCTAAACACTGTGTTCTGTCTTTACTTCGCCATTTCCATTCTTTCTTCATCTCTAACAATAAATAAATAAAAAAACAGCTAACTTTATTCAAACAACCAACCCATCACACCTTTGTTGTGGCGTAATCAAATTCTTCTGGTTGTCATAAAACCAACCAAAATGCCCAACCACCGCCTCGTCCTCTTGTTCCTCCATCTGTCCGCCGTTCTTGGCGCCGCCGACGATGGCGCAACGATTCTAAAAATAGCTTCATCTTTCCATCCAGCTCCCAGCGGCTGGTCTTCCACCTCTTCAGACAACTATTGCCACTGGCCAGGCCTAAATTGTGATGCATCCAACCGTGTTACTTCCATCAACCTGTCTTCCAAATCCTTGTCTGGAACTGTTTCTCCCGATATCTCCTCGTTAACCGAACTCCGTAGTGTGTCTCTTCAGCGCAACTCTTTATCTGGGACCATCCCATCTTTCGCCAAACTCTCCAGCTTACAAATCATTTACCTTGACGGCAACGCGTTCACCTCAGTCTCTCCAGACGCGTTCTCAGGATTGACCAATCTGCAAACTTTGAGTATGAGTGATAATATGAACCTAAGTCCATGGACTTTCCCAGATTTAGCCCAATCTACAGGCCTTGTCGAAGTTCAACTAGACAACACCAGCTTGTTCGGTACCTTGCCTGATATCTTCGATTCTATGAACAGTTTACAAAGTATTAGGTTGTCTTACAACAATTTGAGCGGTATATTGCCGGCTTCTCTTGCTGGTTCTATGATTCAAAATCTTTGGATCAACAATCAGAATGGTGGGTTCACAGGTACTCTAGAAGTTTTGTCCAACATGACACAGTTGTCTCAGGTTTGGCTTCAAAAAAATATGTTTACGGGTCCGATCCCAGATTTGTCTAAATGTATTGGTCTGTTCGATCTGCAGCTAAGAGACAACCAGTTGACAGGGCCTGTTCCGAAATCTTTAATCAATCTTCCGAATTTGAAGAATGTTTCCTTGTCTAATAATAAATTGCAGGGTCCTTCACCAAAGTTTCCTAGCTCAGTTGAGAAAGTTACTGTTAATGGAATCAATCATTTCTGTACGGATAATGGGGATCCTTGTGATCCTCAAGTTGCTATATTGCTTGAGATTGCGGCAGGTTTTGGGTACCCTGTTTTCCTTTCTGATAATTGGGCTGGAAATGATGCTTGTAAATTGCCTTCTGTTGCTTGTGATGCACAAAGGAATGTGATTACGGTGAATCTTGCAAAGAAAAATTTGGCTGGGACGATTTCTCCGGCCTTTGGGAACCTCACGTCATTGAAGAATTTGAACCTGAATGATAATAAATTAACAGGTCCGATTCCTGATGGTCTGACTAAGTTGAGTAGTTTGCAGCTTCTTGATGTGTCTAATAACAATCTTAGTGGAAACATCCCGACATTTTCGAGTTCAGTAAAATTTGCTTACTCGGGGAATAGTTTACTAGGAAAATCTGGTGGTTCTGGTGATGGAGGAACTTCAGGTTCTGGTGCATCAGATGGAGGTTCAGTTGATAACTCAAAAAATGGTGGCAATGATAAGAATTCGATTGCTCTGATTATAGGTATTGTTGTTGGTGTATTAATTTTCGTTGCTGTTGTCTGCTTTGTTTCTTATAAGTATATTATGAACAAGAAGTATGGGAAATTTGGTAAGATGGAGGGTAGTGATACTGAGAAGGGAGTAGTTAAGAATGGGGCGATGGGTGGTGGGATGAATGGGCATGGGGGAGTTCCTGGTGAAATGCAAAGCCACAGCAGTGGTGATCATAGTGACAGCCATTTCATTGAGGGTGGAAATGTTGTGATCTCAATGCAAGTCCTACGACAGGTGACTGATAATTTCAGTGAGGCTAATATTTTAGGGAAAGGGGGTTTCGGGGTTGTGTATAAAGGGGAATTCCATGATGGCACACAGATTGCTGTCAAGAGGATGGAGTGTGTGGCAACAGGTACTAAAGGAATGAATGAGTTTCAGGCTGAGATTGCAGTGCTTACAAAGGTTCGGCATAGGCATCTGGTTGCACTTTTGGGTTACTGTATTAATGGTAATGAGAGGCTCTTGGTTTATGAGTATATGCCTCAAGGTACCCTTGGTCAGCATCTCTTTGAATGGCCGGAAAATGGCTATGCTTCACTCACATGGAAGCAGAGAGTCACCATTGCACTTGATGTTGCACGGGGGGTGGAGTATTTGCACTCTCTTGCACAACAAAGTTTCATTCACCGGGACTTGAAGCCTTCCAACATACTTCTCGGGGATGACATGAGGGCAAAGGTTTCAGATTTTGGCCTTGTTAAGAATGCACCTGAGGGAAAGTACTCTGTAGAGACAAGATTGGCAGGAACATTTGGATATCTTGCTCCTGAATATGCTGGTAGGCGGATCCTCGTCCTGAAACTTTTTAATATTTTATATGAGCTGCTTAGCTCTATATGTTCTATAAAAATTCTATATGTTCTATGAAAATTTGTTTTAGGCGAATCAATCCTTTCAAAGTAATTTAGTTGCATCTTTAATGTCTCAATGTAAGTATAGAATCACCTAGGATATTAGTAGTTAATGTGATTGGGGTTGGGGCTCTTCATGGTATTATCTGCTTTAGACATATCAAAATGGTGCTAACAAGCCATTTTTTAGACTTGAATTTCTTCACATCCTAGTTTGTTCTATAGGGAGTGAAAGAGGTAGGAAACATGGGGACGAGGTTTTCCACAACATGGTTTATAAGTTACGAGGCCCCATAGAATATTCGGTATTCTTGTGAGAAAGATTAAAATCATGGCTACGACCTCCTTTGTATGTATGTATGTATGTATATATATATATATATATATATATATAAAAGGCATCTTTTAGTAGGCATGGTATGGCAAGGCTTTTATTGTTTGTTAAATTATGTTCTTTGGGCTTACTTAACCACTCTTTTTGGAAAAACCAATTAATATTTTCTTGTCTTCTCCTTTTGCCTGGCTGTTCTCTTCAAAACATTGTCATATACTTAAATGACAACTGACGTTGAATGTGAACCTTTATTCTATAATTTGATGAATTTTGCTAACTGAAACAGCTAGAAGTAAGTCTCTAACTGATAAATAGTTCGATTCACAAGGAAGATATGGACTATACGCGCTTTAGTTGTTTGGTTAAATGTTAAAATTTCTAAACAGATATACTTTTTCTTTTATTTTTTAAAATCGTAACAGCAACTGGAAGGGTGACTACTAAGGTGGATGTCTATGCATTTGGAGTGGTCTTGATGGAGATAATCACTGGCAGAAAAGCTCTCGATGAAACCTTACCTGATGAGAAGTCACATTTAGTCACATGGTTCCGCAGGGTCCTAATCAACAAAGACAACGTTCCAAAAGTGGTTGATGATACAATCAACCTTGATGATGAGACAATGGCGAGCATCTTCAAGGTAGCTGAGCTGGCAGGTCACTGCACAGCTCGTGAACCGTATCAGCGACCCGATATGGGGCATGCAGTCAATGTGCTAGGCCCTCTTGTTGAGCAGTGGAAACCTACCAGCCAAGACGATGATGAAAACTCAGGCATTGACCTTCACATGAGCCTTCCTCAGGCTCTACAAAGATGGCAAGCAGATGAAGGTATGTCAACAATATATGGTGATATATCATATTCCGAAACCCAGTCAAGCATTCCCGCAATACCCTCGGGATTTCCAAACTCGTTCAGCTCAACCGATTGCCGGTGATGGAAATGGAAAAACCGACATAATTTCGAAGAGGTATGACTGTAAAAGCTGCAAAGAGGGCAAAAAAAAAAAAAAAAGCCGGTTGGGCTACAGTCCAGTTGATTGCGAAGAGTATTATGGTCATATTATGTTTATTAATTCAGTTTGTTCTCTTATCTTTATTTGTGCTAAGCCTGAGCCAATAGAGCTGTTGTTGTTTCTTATTAAATTCTTCAAAAGCTAACCAATCGATTTGTTTTGTTGGTGGAGCTTTTACACAGGAAGTAGAGTTTTGGAGGAAAGGGAGAGAAAATTTGTATCATATTCTTTCAACCTTTTCCATTGTAATGTATAATTATTGTTTTCAATCATTCAATCATGTTTGGTTTGTGCACAACCTATAAAAACAGAGACAAAAGTCGTCACTACACATTAAAACCTGTCCATTCAACGAAAAAGTCAGCAAAAATATGAGCAAAAGCATGGAATTCAAGTGGACACAAAGAAAAAACAAAAGCAAGTTCGTAACAATGTCCAATTCGGACCATACAAAAGTATAGTATACCCTGAAAAATGAAGCTCCTTTATGTTCATTGTTAGCCAAACCCCAAATAAATTCAAAACGAGAACTTTTTTTTTTTTATTTGAGAGCTTTTAATATTCGGTAATTATTTTAGATTTTAATTATTTTAGAATCGAAATTGGATTGAACCTCATAAGAAAATAAATTTTTTTAATATCTATTTTTTTATTTATAAAATTTAAAATTATAATTTTATTTAAAAAAATTGAATCATTTATCACTCGAACCAACAGACGTTAGTATTCAAAACAAAAATCTAATTTGTGATGTGTGTTGTCAACATTTTGTTATACTTAACAGTCGAATGAAAAAAATATTTATTCAAATATTAATGATTAAAACAAAACTTATTATGATTTAATTATCAAAATAAATGCTATACAAAATTCGACTACTATTAATGTAACTTATGTTTATATATATATATATATATATGTATATTAAAATATTGATGTAAATCGAAAGAATATAGGTTGATATGTTGATGAATTGAAATGAATCTGAGATAATCTGTCTCAAGCTGTCACAACTCACTGCCCACAAAAGCACAACGTGGTGGTTGAAATTCATTCAGGATTCCTTTGAATTGACAGCTTAAAAATGATTATTGATTAAACAAATTGGATTTAGGTTTATTTGTCTTGACAGCAACACCATTGTTTTACAACCCCAGACCTAACAGCCTTTTTTGTTGAATTTTGCAGACTTCAAATTAAAATCTTGATGTGGATTAATTATAATTATAAAATTTTAATTTATAACAAATAAATAGATTTTTTTACACAAACAAATAGATAAAATCTTGAAGTGAAAAGAATGGCTGTTATTTATTAAAAAAATTTTAAAAATCATCATTAAAAAGGATCTGATTTAAAATAAAATTAATTTATAATTCATCATAAAATAACTTTTATTTTGTTCAACATTTAATTGAGATTATCAATTTGTCAATTTACCAGTAGAAAAAAAAAGTCTCATTAGCAACAACTATTGAATATTGAAGGCAATTATTGTTAACAACTTTTTTTTTTTTTTGGTATTTGTTAACAACTAATTTGAAGTTATTATTAGATAAGTGAGATTTGTCAAACAGTATCAAACTTGATTTTTAACAAACTCAAGTGGTAAATTACCTGCCTTTACAATTTTGCATGAACTAGTAGCATAAATAGTGGTTACCTGGAGACTTATTTTATTGAAAAAAAAATGCAGTTAGTTTTTTAGATTAAATTTAAGAATAAGTTTACACCCACTTCTCAACTTAATACTAGCTCAAATGGTATATATTTTGGTCAAACTTTTTTAAAATTACAATTTTAAAAAAATTTAAATATGTAATATCTCTTTCAGAGACGAGGTAAATAGATAAAAATTGAAGATTAATTGTATGTACTTTTGGCTAAATTTATGGGTTTTTCAATGACAATTGAATCAAACAGTAAGGCAGTCAATCTCTAATAGTAAATTTGTTCATGAATTAGGCTGTGTGAGTTGGATTTTGAATTGAGATTTCAAGGTCATTGTTAAGGAAATTGGTTTGCCTTAATTAGGAGACCGAAAATAATTCCTTTATTATCAATATTTTACTAGTACTACTGGAAATTAGAATTACAATAATGAGTGGATTTAAATTCAAATTTAGTCCTTCTACTTGAGCTAAATGTTAATTTGTTTCGCTATTTTCAGTGTTAAAATATATTATTTATAATATTACAGCATAATTAATCAATCAAAATTTAAAATTATATAGGATTTTATCAAAATATTTGATGGAATTTACCCTTATATGTTATTGACCTCTATATAATTTTTTTTATCATAATTGAATAATTATAAGATTATAATAAAAATAATTGCATTCGAAATTACAAAATATAATGATTAAATTACAAAATAAAAAAATAACAATAAATTTTAATTATTAAATTATCCAGTTTTTCATTTTCATTTTCATTCTATTCTATCATTCTTTCGCAATAAAACTTAATGTATTTCATATATATGCTTCTTTTTTAACTTTTATACAATTATCAATTATCTTTAAAAAGTTGGTTTTTAATACTAAATAATTTGTAGTTCAAAACATCCATAGGGACGAAACAAAAAAACAATTAAAAAAAAAAAAAAACACAGTGGACGGCCGTAAAAGAAGAAAAAGAAAGGAGACAAAAAAAAAAAAAAAAAAGACTAAAACCGAAGTTGGCAACAACTGGCCCAAAAAAAAAAGCAAAAACAAAAACAAAACAAAACCAAAGTCGGCAACTGCCACCGCTAATCATTGCACAGATGTTGGGAGATCCAACGTTTTTCAATTGGTTTGTGGCATAAATTGATCTTGCCGGATGTTCAGTTTTTTTTTTTTTTTTTTTAATTTTGATCGTAATGGTCTTTATATTTTATCAAAATTTGAAAATGTATGCAATAATAAAAAAAACAGATAGAAGAAAAATAAAATTTTTTAAATGGCCTGTAATAATAATAAAAAAGATAAATAAAGAAAAAAAAAAGAATAGAATATCATGCTCCAAATTATATATTAATAAATATCATAAGCTAGAAACCCAAGTGGACATCAAAGAGAATTTTTTTAAATAAAATAAAATGATAAGTCATTATGAATTGAATTTTACATTTTAGTTCAAATCTAATTGTTCTTGTGACATACTTAGTATCCGTTTGCATTTTACTATATTTTTTATGTGATATGATTAAATTCATCATATTGTTAATTGAATTCAAATATCAATTTTAACAAGATCAAATCAATATAAATTTTTTATTAATTTTTAATTTTTTTCAATCATAACTACAATAATTTTTCGAATCACAATTACAATAATTTTTTTTTTTTTTGAATCTCATCATCAATTCAAATGTAACCTTAAACTTTTGGTATAATGAATAATGATAGGTGCCTTAAAAAGTCCAATTCATTTTTTTAATAAAAGCAAAAAAATAGTTTTTAATCTTAAGGGTAGGCAAAGCCAAATCACTCTCTTCAATTGATATCAATTTGTCGTAATGTTGGTCAACTAATAGTTAGAAATTGAAATTTAGAATAACTTAATTAATTTCTTATTATCTTTATTGTCTTTTTTTTTTAAATGATAATGATGCAAATTACAAATAAAACAATAGCAAAAATAAGTTGCAATCATCTTCAAATTCTTTAGCCTTTTCTTTCGAAAGTCATAAAAATAAAATATGTAAAACTATGTTAGTAGCTTTTTACCCTAACAACATTTGAGATTTAGTTTTTTATTATAATTCATGTAAATATAATTTTTATATTATTTTAATTTAATAATTTTAATCTAATTATTAATACTATTAATTTTTTATAACTAAAAATATTAATATAACCATTGATTTAATGATATAATCATTGATTTTACTTACATATCTTATTATTTAATTTTTTACTCACATTAAATTTAGTTTTTTTATTTTTTTAAAAAATCCCTTGACAATCTAACTTTTAATTTCTTAGGCATTAATAACCAAAAAAAATTAATCAACTATGAAATTGAAAAAACAAAAAGAAACGTTCCTTTTCCTTTCTCTCACAATATCTGTTTCCTCCCTCCAGATTGCCTCACTTAGAGGTGATAATGGTTCCATGTGGATCGAATTTGATTCAATTCGATTCAGTTTTTTTAAATATTACATAATATTATAAAAAGTGAAAATACGATTTAAATTCGAATCGAATTTTCATTCGATCCGATTCAAATTGAATCGAATTAAATTTATCAATTTAATTCAATTTATTGATTTTTAATTTTTATATATTATTTTAATATAAAATTTTAATATGTTTAAGTAAATTTTGATATGAAATTGTTAATTTTATTTTATAAAAATTTAAAATATAAATAAAAAATTTTAAAAATTATAATTTGATTCAATTTTTTTTTTTTTTTGATCCGAAATTCGATTCAAATTTAATATATATTTAATATTTAAATTTAATTTAAATCAAATAAAAAAATCGATCCAAATGAAATATTATAATTTCAAATCGATTTTAAAATTTTTTTTTTCACCTCTCATCTCACAATCCAGTGAAGTGATTACAGCCGTTTTTCACATCCTCTTTTTCCTCTCTATGCTCAACATTTTGGATGGTTTAGATTCTCTAAGTCCCTTCAAAACACTACACATCTAAACCCCATAACTATAGATTTTAAAAGAGACGTGGGACTGTGGGGAGAAAGGACGAACAATTGGTGTTTTTTGGGATCTGTGTTGAGGTTGTGAGCTCACTTTTGAACTCTTTCTTGGATTCATACTTTGCCTAGGAGAAATATAGATATACATTTTCCAGACATTAGGTGCTACGGACACAACAATATGTGATTTTCTTTTTTTTTTTTTGCAAAACTAAATCGAAAATCATTTAAAACAAAAATGCTATGGACTCCGGTATATAATGTTTTAAAATGGAATAAACAAAGCAAATTAAGGATTTTGATTTTGAAATTAATTTTATTTTATATTTGAATTTATTTTTTTAGATTCAAATTATCATATCAAACATGGCTTTGCACCTACCTTGCACTTCAAATGTAGAAAAAATTACTGAACTATTTGTGTTATAAATGAACAAAAAGTGTTACCAAATACAAGTAGTTTTAAAGTGGTTGAAAAAAGCTTGGGTCGATTGCAGGATCTGGGCAGCCAAAACCGGAGGAAAGCCCAAAGAAGATCAAAGGCATGTAAACCAAACAAAGTCAACGGTTCAAGGCCCAAGTTGCAAACTCAAACACGTTAAACCAGTCGAAAGCATTATTTTTTGTCTTAATTTAATTTTTTAGGTTAAGTCCAAGCATAAAGAGGAATAACTGAAGAAGAGTATAGGAAGAAAAGGTTATCAAGGCTTCTTTTGATAATCGTTTTTGTATTTTTGTTTTTTGTTTTTATTCATTTTTAATTTTTTAATTTATTTTTTAGTTAATTTTTTTTGTAAAAAATGAAAAAGCAAAACGTAAAAGTATCTATCAAATGGAACTTAAATTATTTGTAATTTTTGTTTTTTCTATTTGCTTCTCTTTAATTCAAAATATATGCTTTTTTAATTATGAAATCTTGTTGGTTTGAGTTATATAATGAGAGGTAATCAATTATTTTTCAATTTTAACTTATTTTTACTTTAAGTACAAGTTTTTTTTTTTATATTAAAATTTTAAATTAAAAATATTTGAGATATCCTATTGATATTGGTTTACAATAATATAGTAGAAACATACACTTATTTCGAAATATAAAACTTATAATTCCATTCTCTTAATTGTTCGTTTTAGTTACACATTTTTATGTTGCAATTCTTAATTTAGATCTTGACCACATATAGTTTTGCCCTCTTAGATTCAACTTTTGTCATTATAAGCTTGAATAAATTGATATATGCAGTGACCGTTGCATTAAAGTAGTGGGTGTTCTTATAGTTAGAGTAATGAGGTAGAAGACTCGATTTGAAAGCTAAGAATAAATTCCAAAGTTTATGGTTGTGCCATTAACTTTATTGAATTTTTGGGAATTTTAAAATGCAACATGGATTTTGTTTTTCCATCATCCCTTTTTCTCGAGTAAAAAATTTAATATTTATCAATATTATTTTAATAAATTTTTATCATATATAAATGAAAGTAAAAACTTATAATATGATAAACTTATAAAAGATAACAGAGAAGAGTAACATTTTGATATTATGTTAAATATTCAGTTTAAAATCAATTGACAATAAATTGAGAGATCCAATTTAAATAAAAGATTACGTGAAATCAAATACTTAACAGATATGAATAACGTCACTTTAACAATGCTACACAATAAACTTGGCATAAATTAAAAGTTAGGTTAATATTACGAATGATCCCTGACCTATAATATAATATTTAATGTTATATCTGAATTTTAAAAATTTTTATGTAGTACATAAACTATAAATGTGTTAATTAATATGGTACTTAGAGGACGGTTTGTCTATAATATGTTATCATTTAAAGCTAATTACATTAAAAATAAGTGTTATATTAATTAACAAATTCATAATTCAAATAATATATTAAAAATTTTTAAAAATTAAATATCACAATAAATATTTTATTATAGTTCAAAAATCGTAACATTAAAAACCTTGAATGATCATAGCATTACTGCATTAGACTTATCTATTTTCTCACTTCTCTAACTACCTAGCTTGAAATGGTAAAGAAAACATGTATTCAATCCAGGAGACAAGAAGACCCCCCGTATATGCTCTTACATCATAATCTTTAGCTTTTTCTTTACAAATTAATAAACCATTATTACTTTATCATAGGTAATATATATCCGTGTTTCATGCCTCTTTTCTTGCTTGGAATAAACAAAAGAACTTCACTTTGTTTTGGAGGCAACTCTCAAAAATCATTGAACTAAACAAATCTTCTTGTATGTATGGAACAATCTAGCTACTTTTTGCTTGATTCATCCATGTTCTTGTTGGGCTTTGGCTCTCTTCTCATTAAAAGCAGAGAATGCTTTGAGGACAAAACCAACCATTTCATTACAGTTTAAAAAGCTGCTGACCAGTAATGGCTCTTCTTCCTCTCCTTTTTTCTTCTCTTCTTGTTGTTTCCTGTAAGTTAATTTTTCATACTAAATATTCAATTTTTATGTTAATATCAACAGTTTTTATGGACATTGATTTCTTTTATGCTTAACAGGGGCAGAAATCTCGAGCAAGATTGGAATAAACTATGGTCGAAAAGGGGACAATTTGCCATCTCCATATCAATCCATTGAGATCATAAAATCCATGAATGCTGGCCGTATAAAGCTCTATGATTCGGACCCTGAAATATTGAAACTCCTCTCAGGCACCAAGATCCAAGTGGCGATTATGGTTCCTAACGATGATATAATCCGAGTTGCTTCAAGCCAAACAGCAGCAGAACAATGGGTTCAAAACAATGTCCTGGCTTACTACCCGGATACCATGATCCGATTCGTTTTAGTTGGCAATGAAGTCCTCAGCTACAATTCGGATCCAGATCAGACAATTTGGCATAACCTTGTGCCTGCAATGCGTAGAATTAAGAATTCTCTGAGTGCTCATGATATTAAAAATATCAAGATCAGTACCCCTCTAGCAATGGACGTGCTGCAATCGACTTTCCCACCATCAAGTGGTATGTTCCGTTCTGACATATCGGATACTTTGATGGCACCATTGCTGAAATTCTTGAAAGGGAGCAAATCGTTTTTTTTCCTTGATGTTTATCCATATTTTCCGTGGTCAGCTAATCCAATGAACATCAGCTTAGATTTTGCTCTTTTTGGAGAAACTGTAAACCAAACTGACCTTGGTAGTGGCTTAGTTTACACAAATCTCCTAGACCAAATGCTTGACTCCGTCATTTTCGCCATGGAAAAGCTTGGGTACACAAATATCCGACTAGCGATAGCTGAAACAGGCTGGCCTACTGCTGGGGATATTGATCAAGTGGGGGCAAATATCTACAATGCAGCCACTTATAACCGAAATCTCATTCGAAAAATGACTGCCAAACCAGCATTAGGCACCCCAGCTAGACCTGGTCTAATCATACCAACATTTATTTTCTCCCTATATGAAGAAAACCGAAAGACAGGACCAGGAACAGAAAGGCATTGGGGCTTGCTGCATGCAAATGGAACACCTATTTATGACATCGATCTAACTGGGAAGCGCCCTGTCTCTGATTACAAGCCACTGCCTCCAGCTGAAAATAATGTGCCTTATAAGGGGAAAGTTTGGTGTGAGGTGGCTCCAGGGGTCAATCTGATGAACTTGTCATCTGCATTGGCCTATGCTTGTAGCCTGGATAATCAGACTTGTGAAGCATTGAATCCAGGAAAAGAGTGTTATGAGCCAATATCAATATTTTGGCATGCTAGTTATGCATTTAGCTCATACTGGGCAAGGTTTCGAAGCCGGGGGGCAACTTGCTACTTCAATGGATTAGCTAGACAGACCATAGTGAACCCAAGTAAGTTTTTTCCTTTTGGTACTTGAAGCTACCGGGATTTTAACCAACAGATCACACAGCTGTTGGCAAGTTTTCTTAATTGAACAATTAGGAAAGATACATGACAGATTAAAAAAATGGAAGTTCTAATCTTTATTGATTCTTTTGAGCAGGTCGTGGACACTGCAATTTCCCGAGTGTGATTCTGTGAAGATGGTTTAAGCATAAGCTTCTGTCAAGGAATTCAGAGCTGGTGAAGTGAATTAATATCAGGGAGCTGATCTTATGTTTCTATTGTTTACTCATGTTTTTGTCAGGGAATAACTGACATCTAATGGGAAGAAAGGAGTTCCTTGTTTACTATCAAAATTAAGGAGTGAAAACATATAAAATCCTTGCTACCTTATTCTCATTTCAACTTATAGCTGAATTTTAATCTTCCCCTACTTTGTTTCCTGATTGATACTAATCCCAACAATGGCTACTGATCCAAGTCTCTGCCCATATCAAGCATAAAAAGAAAATGCAATTCAATCAATTTTGTTGATTTATCAACACAGGCTCTTCAGTACAAAATGCCTACTGCAAAAATTCCTAGTGCAAAACATAGATTTTCTCATATTTGATTCAATGATAAGTATATGTATTTTTCTTTTCAGAAGTATGCTTTGGATTTTTTTTCTCTCAATTTAAAATTAAAAAAACGAGCACATGTTTTTGCAAGATGACAAAGAAAAAAATGCATGTAACTATTAGAAATAAGATATGCAATTTGAGTAGATGCCAACCACCAAATTATGGCTGTGTGGAATAATTGATAATTGGTACTAGTAGTTGAAACTTAATTACTCTTTTAGGACCACAATTAATTTGGGGCACTTTAATGTTGGCAAAAGCGTTAATGACACTTTCACCTATAAAAAGATTATTGTCTGTTTGGATCGTTTCATGTTTTAATTGAGTCGACAAGAATCAAGTTAAAATTTGGTTCTAAATTTGTGATTAGATATCAATTTAAATGCGATTGAATTTTATTTATTTAATTGGTGTTCGACTCAAAATAAAATTTTAATTATTTGAATTCACTCGATTATATTTATTTATCAATAAAAAATGAGTTTTACTTAATATCAAATTTTATTATTGGTATTTGATTTCAAATTGGAATTGAAAATTCTCAAATGCAAGTATTTTGTACCAATTAAATCTAAACATAAAAAAATAAAATAAAATTCCAATCAAACTAACAAAATACAAAAACACTACTACAAACATTATCTACTACAACCCTACTTTCAAGCTTGTTCTGACGTTGATTAGTATTGTTGAAAGGATACCCATTCCAGATAAAGTTTCCCTCATATTCTTGAACAACATGAAAAAAAAAAAAAAAAAACCAATGAGAAGATTTTAAATTATATAAATATGAATTATAAAGGGAAGCAAGATTATTAAGTATTTAAAATCACCAAAGTTGGTGAAATTTTTGCAACTATCATTAGAAGTAGTGGCAAATTTGCGGTGTTCATAAACATCCTCCAAAAATAAAAAATAAGAAAATTTGAAAGTTTATCTTTTTGAATGCCTATTAAATATTTTTCTGAACAGTCCTAGAATTTTGATTGGACACTCTTACATTATAAAAAATTTCTTTTTAAAAAATAATAGATGACGTTTACAAAAATAAATATTATCTATTATCATAATAAATGACACCTGAGTTTAATAAACATAGTCTATTATTAATTTTTTTTTTATATTTTTCTTTGACCTATAGAGTGAATTTAAATATTTTCTCTATTAACTACATTTTTCTCTTTTGTTTCTTTTTTTTTTTTTAACTCTTCTTTTTCATCGCTAAAAGGCAAAGCCATATCAATCATATTGTCGTTTAGTTTTTCCTTTTTTTAATTATTTTTTCTAATTTTTATTTCATATATTTTTTAACTATTTAGATTTACAAAAAAAAAAAAAAAAACGATCTGTTATCTATAGGATTGTTTTATCTGATATCATAATATATAATGTTTGTGGAAGTAAATATAATTTATTATCATAATAGATAATATTTTAAAAAAATTAAATATCATTTATTATCGTGATAAATTATGTTTGAATTTAATAAATATCGCTTATTATTTTTTAAATATATCATTATTTACCTATCAAATTTATCAAATTAAACTTATGATTCGTAATGAGACACAAATATATTTCTAATAACAAATAAAACTCAATAAAAGTAGTAATGCTTATATTAAAAGTAGTGCCCTAGACCTAAATAAAAAAATTAAAAAAAAAAACTAAATGACAAAACCTCTAATTTCCGTAAAAAAAACCCTAGCCACTTTTACTCTCGTCTCTTCTTGTCAATATGACTGTCTCTAGCCTCCTCTACGCCCAATTCAAATAGTTTCGTTTCCCTAAATAAAAATTCAAGGTTAGATTTAGATTTTGTGTGAATTCCATCGTATTTTTTGTATAATATAATTAGGTTTATCACATTTTTAAAATTTAAATACTAATTTTAGTGAAATCAAATCAACATAAATTTTTTATTAAATTTTTTTTCAATTACAATTACAATAAATTTTTTTAATTATAATTATAATAATTTTTATTACTGTTTTTAATTTTAACACAACTAATCTCATCATCCATTTAAATAAAATTTTAATATTTAATTAAAAATTAGATTTAATATTTTCTTATGATCGATTTGTTATTTTTGTCAAATAATTTATGATTATTTTGTTTCCCTACTGTATATTTCATTTCAATTCTAGCAATCATTTAGGTTTTGCTTAATTAAAGTTTTAACATCTCTTTATTGCTCTTCACATTTAAAGTACTTATATATTAGTTACACTTGCTCTTCGATATTTTCAAAGTTATGTTTATAATTTTTTGTATATATTATAAATAAATAATTGTAAAAAATATTGAATATTTTTATTGATTTGAAGTTTAGAAAAATATAATTGCAAAACCCAATAACAAATTGGAGATTTTTGTTTGGGGTGTCCAGTACAATTTTTTTTTTAATATTTTTTGTTTTAACACTTCCACAAAATCCAGCACTAGCAAAACCCAATGTTAGAAACAATTCAAGCACAAAATTTTTCAACTAACTTCATTCTAAATTTGCAATAAGCAGAGAAAGATATATATGCATATTAACTATATTATTACTTACAAAAATAGAAATCAATGTTTGAATGAAATTTGATAAAAATGATAAAAAAAAATTAACATGTAAAATTAATTTTATTACTATTATTTTTAATTTTATCAAAATTAATTCAATCATTTATTCAAATAAAACTTAAAAGTTAAAACTTTAAATAAAACTTAAAACTTAAAAAATGACGAAAATTATACTTAATAATTTTAAGTATGACAAGAAAATATGTTATAAAAATAAAATAAAAAATTTGAAAATAATATAATTTAAAATTTTAATAAAAATTATATATGAATTTGATTAAATTAAAAAATATATTTTAAAATAAATATATTAATAAAAATTAAGATAAGATAATTTTATATTTATTATGAAATAAATAATCACAAACTCACAAAATTAATGAATTACCAAATTTGGCAAGATTCGTGGTGGTTGGTGAATTGTCAGAAACGGCACAGATATTGAGCAACATCATCGACCCCACATGTGACATGCAGTTAATGTTCAGGTCCCGGGGCCCTCTTGTTGATAGGATGATTTTTTCCTGTGTAGCTGCAGATATTGCGGAGATTTTTTTTTTGAAGTATTCTCAATGTATTAAATTTTTTGAATTTTATTAATTTTTATAAAGTTAAAAAAATTTTACTTTAATATATTTAATATTAAAATTAAATTTTTTATAAAATTAAAATTTTATAATTGTTAATGGAAAAAATAAAAAATTATAAAATTTAATTTTAAAATAAAAAATAAAATAGTTAAAAAATCATTTTAAGATATCTAAAAAAATTAAATAAAAAATTTGAGACGGAATTTATCAAGGCTTTTCCGCTAAGCCTAGGATTTATCTATTTATTTTTAGATGTATTTTCATGATTTAATTGAGCCCTAAACTTTTTATTTGCTATAATCTTGGTTTTCCCAACTATCATTTTAAATTCAAATTTTAGAGAATAAACAAATTTGAGCCGACAGCCAAATTTCTCATATATTTTTATATATGCAAGTGGTTGTTTCATTAAAATTCACTTTAATATTCTCACAGGTGATGCGTTCACGTGGATGGCATATCACTTGTATGTATTTTTCATTAATTAATATTTTTTTTTTCTTCGAGTTTGAAATGTACTTTTTTGCGTATGATTTTAATGCACGAAAATGATATGATATGATTCCATAACAAGTAAAAAATATCGAGATTACTTAAAATTGTAACATTAATAAAATAAATAAACTTTTTCCTTTCTTATTTAAGCAATTTGGTTTGAAGAAAAGAAAATGGATCAATTAATAAAGTAAGAAATATTAATGAGAATACCATCTATTTGAATGATAAAATATTTAATTTTTTAAAATAAAATTTTAATTTTGAGTCTTGTGAATAAAAAAAAATAAACAATGAAAAAATTTGACTTCTTATAAAGTTTAATTCGACTTAATTTCAAAATAGTTTAGGCCTAAAATGATACCGAATATTGAGGGATTCTAAAAAAAAATAAATTTTTGTTGATCTTAATGATAATGAGTTCAATTCTCTTTTAAGTAAGGTATCAATTTTCAAATATTATGAATGAAAAAAATAAGTACTAAGAGAGTTTATTTTTTTATGATATTCGATTCGATTTGACTTTAAAATAATCAGAGTTTAAAGTGATTATCGAATATTAAAAAATTTTAAATAAAAAAATTATTAATGAGAATTAAAAAATATTTTTATTATTAAATTTGATAATTATTTTTTAAAACTATAATCATAAATAAGTATTATATTTATATAATCAATTAAATAATTAAATATTATATCATAATTAAGATATTATAATTGATTAATTAATTAATAAATTAAAATATAATTAAACAAGTAAAATAAAACTTGAATTTAAAATTTTAAAATTACTTTTTATCATTAAATTAAAACTTTAACACTAAATAATTTTAGATATAATAAAATAATTTGACACAAAAGTAATATAAAAAATATAAAATTTTTTTAACAAACTCAATGCATGGTTTGACTATAAAAATATATTAAATCAATAAAAATTATTTATATTAATTTTTATATTTTACATATATTTAATATAAAATAAATATACGAAAGATTCATTTACCACGATCAACTTTAAAAAAAATAAAAATCTCAGATCTCACGTAATATATTAAAAAAAATAACGCGATAGTATACTAGCAATGTCAGTGTCAACAGTGACATTTATTTTAATTTTCTTTTGTTTATCCAACAACGTCATCTGGATTACCATGATTTCCACTCTTTTGTTTGTTTTTGGCTATGAATTGGCCTTAGGGGCACTTCAATATCTCATCGTTCATTTTTGGCAACGACCGCCATCACTCAGTCACTTTCTTCCTTCTCTTATTCTCTGTCTCTCATGTCCCTCTCTCTTTCTTCCTCTCTTCTTTCTTTTTCTTGTGAGAAGAGAATGGCAACCATGGTGTCCTCAACACCTTCGTTGGATAAGTCTAGCTCTGTTCAGTTTCTTGTCTCTCGCTCTAAACTGCACAAAACTTTGGGTACCAAGCTCCCTGGAGTCAGTTTCGCAGTCTCCCCAGGATCGAAGTTTCGAGTTTTCTGTGAATCCAAGGTCACTCTCACATACTTTTTTTTTTTTATAATTCTTTGATTTTTTTTTATTTTTTTTGTGGGATCATCCCAGATGGCTGTACTGTGTTCTTGTCAAAGTACTAGTTTTTGGTGGATTTCTTCATCTGCCGCAACTTGGCCTTTTTCTTATAATGACATATTTGACCCTCTACTGAAATTAGTTTGAATTTAGCGGGAGCCCGTCACGTGGCATCACGTAGGGTTCCGTTCACGGCCAGTTTTCAAATCTAATATGCCACGTGGTTGATGACATGGGATGCCCGGTGTGTCTTCACTGCAACATGTCGTACCAACTGATTAACTGAAGAAAAAATTGGTGAAAAAAAGGGAAGATTTTTTTTTTGGAGGCCGGATGAGAGAGGAAACAGAGAAGTAAAAAAAATTGTCGTAAAAAGTGACTGAGATTCGATGAGAATCGGTTATAATCAGGCTGGATGAGAGAAATTATTGAGGACGAGATGGAAAAGGAGCAGTAGGGCACGGCGAGATGAGGAGGATGAAGACTGGCACGGGTAAGGGAAGAGAAGAAGGAAAGTGATAAAGGGAAAGTAGTTAGTGAGGGAAAAGGGTGAGCGTGCATCGCCGGAACTGGTCTTTGCCTTCCTGGTTACCGACGGCAAGACTTGATCTGGTAGAAAGAAGATGAAAAGATGATAAAAGGAACAATAAAAATGTGTGTGTGCGTGTGTGTTTTTTTTAATTTTCTGCAATTCTTTTCCAATTGAGGGGCACGTGCCACATCATTGGACATTTGTTGTCTGTGGTTTTTTTTTTTCTTGAACCTAAAAGATGCGAGTTAATCACGTGAGATCACGCGACTCTAGTTTATTTGACAAAAAAAAGGAAAGTTCAATTGTTGCTAATAAAAGAATAGGGACTAAATGCACGAAAAAGAAAAAAAAATGGGGACTAAAATGACACAATTTGCATAGTTCAAGGGTTAAATTTATCATTATGCCTTTCTTTTTATCAGTTCTGTTCTTCAATGATGTAACCTTTTTTTTACTGTAAAAATTTGACTTTGAGTGGACTTAATGCTTCTGAGTTTAGATTAAAACCTTTGAAGCCTGGGCAATTGGAAAATTTGCGAACCGCTTAAAAGAGTTTTAGAGTAAATAGCCTAGAAGTTGTGAACTGAATAATTCAATGGCTGTTACAATGAAGTTAATTCGTGTTTGATTTTCATGGCATATTCATTAATCCCGGACATCACCTCAAGTTTTCCCTCGTACTTGTTAAGAGATTGTCAACATATCACATGGTCCTTACCAGCTTTTTATTAGTAACTAAGGCCTCCTTATATTGGTTTCTTTTTGCTATGAAGTTAAAGAAAATGCTAGTAGAAAGCAAAATTGTAATTGATTAAAATGAATGAATGACTAAAATCCCACAATGATTCCAGCATAAGTTTTCTGTATGAGAAGTAAAGGAAAAATATCCTATACATCCATCATCGGTGAACTCCACAAGTAGGTTTAGAGGGTTACCTTATGTCAATTAGGCTATATGTAAGGGAATTAACTAATTAATTCACATAATTACTAGATGGATATGTTGTATTCCTATAAACTCGTTTGTAGAGTTAAAAAAACGTTACCGTTGGTATGTAGGATAATATTCCAAAAGTAAAATCACAAGGTTTGTTTCCCACTATTTTCATTTTTAATTTTTAATTCTTCAAAAAATTTTGTTTGCTTTTGTATTCACTGAAGCTTTTTACCTTTTCGTTTTTGGATGCAAAAAGCAAGTACCAAAAGTAACAAAAAGCAGTATCTTAGGATTTGCTTGCCTTCCACTCTCTGTTTCTGTTGAAAATAAGTTTCTCTTTTCCTTGCAAGTGTTACAATATTGATAATGCCATATTTCTAGTTCACAGGGGTGTTTCCTGCTTCCCATTATAGATGGTTTAACCCTGATCAACACCGTGTGGACCATGCTGTTGATTGATAATTAACTTGTAATTTGGATTGCCTATTTGTATGCATCATTGCTGTCAATAGGCATGCTACTTGTTGGCTTTTCTCCTTGAAGCTTCAATATTTTAAATTCCATGTAGATCCCTGTACCATACCATACTCTCATAGTTAGCCTGAGCTTGTTGGTGTTATTACCATTTTTCAAAAGGGTGTCAAAATGCAGTTTCTCAGTTCTCTTAATATTTGTTTTCCTTGCAAAAGCTTTTAGTCTTTTTATACTTGTTCCAATGGAGTCAGAGATTTTGGGGTCTTACCATCTATCCATGTTCTTTTTCGTGTTCCAGACACAGGAGTTGCAGATTAGAAGGTGTTCACCTTTGCTAGAAAAAGCATCACTGTCAAGTAAAGGTGTACTGGTCTCAGATGAATGGAAAGCAGTCCCGGACATTTGGAGGTCTTCAGCAGAAAAGTATGGTGATCGAGTAGCGGTGGTGGATCCATATCGTGATCCACCTACTACCATGACTTATAAACAGGTAACTTTTACTTTTATTCTTCTATAAGTTATTACAAAATTAATTAGAGTATACATTGAAATAGAAAGAGCAAGCCCATTGCATAATCTGTTAAATTAATATCCAAATACTTATTTCTTTCATAATTTGTTTTTATTCAATTATCTCAAGTTGTATTAATAGTTCGTAAAAACTGTTGCTTTTCCAATTTTCTATTTACTATTTCTAGTTTTTATGCAAAACAAGTCATTATATCTTTTCAATTGCCTTATTTTCAACTCCTTCCATACTGCAGCTAGAGCAGGAAATATTGGACTTTGCTGAAGGTTTAAGGGTTATTGGAGTAAAGCCAGAAGAGAAGCATGCACTTTTTGCTGATAATTCATGCCGATGGCTTGTTGCAGATCAAGGTGTGTATCATTTGTAATTTGCCATTAACTTGCTTACTCAAGTCCAATAGCTAAAAAATAAGGTTCCTTGGTTGTGTACTTGTGTCAGTATATGTAATCTAATCATTTCATTGCTAGTTTCAAATACAAACATACATACCTGATCTGGTTTAAGAAATTCAATATTTTCTGTTTTTTATAGGACTCTGGCTTTAGATAGATTCCTTTATTTGTTATTCAATCAGAGGCACTTAAATCTGTTTCTGTAAAACTAATAAAGGATAAAGATAGTATGTTCCATATAAACAAGTGAGACTAGATTGACACACAGATTAAGAGTAAAGTTGGTTAATTTGCTATTGAATCAAGAGCCTAAAACATGTGCATTTTGAATTCAAGCAATAATTATGCACAACTTTTAAAGCTCATGTAGCCATGTTCACATGCATTTCTCTATAGTAGGCCATATATCTTCTATTTCATTTCTAGATGCTCCACTTCCAATGAATTCAAAACTGAAACCACCTATCAGTCCCCTTGAGTTTACACGCTATCTATTTTTAGAAGCAGATGACTTATGCTTGAGCCTTATTGCCACATTCTATTCTGTTTTTTTCTGGCATACTTGTTTCGTACGGAAACACTGAGTTTACTTAAGAGTTCTTTTTCCTGAACAAATTGGAACTTTTGTTTTGAATTTTGCATGCTTTACATTATAACCATCAAAGGCTTTTGTCTGGTTTTATGATCTTATTTTTTCTTGTGAGAGGTAAAAGATTTCCCTGTAGTCAGCAGACCTCTTCCTCTTAAGTCCTGAAACTTCTTCGTTTTTATGACGAAAGTAGTGAGCCTATTCATTGTTATATCTTTAAATTGATAGAAGATTAGTATCCTATGCAGTAACTCTTTTATCTTTCACTCTGTTACAAATTGATTCTGAAATTTGAAAATAATTTTGGTGCATTACTTTGGCTAAGGTATGATGGCAACGGGAGCAATTAATGTTGTCAGAGGGTCAAGATCATCTGTGGAAGAGCTTTTACATCTATACAATCATTCAGAAAGGTTTGGGGAAATAAGTGCTTTCATAATATACTTCAATCTATATATATATATATATTTTAATAGACTTGAATTTTCATGTTTCAAGTGAACTTCTCTAGTTCTCCTGTTATCTAAGCAAAAGATGTCCTGAAATCATGTGTTATGCTTGAATTGGATATGTATGCACGTGTGTCATTACAATTTCAGCCTATATATGCTAGCTATCTTATGTTTATCGTGCACTTGAGTATCAATTTGCTCTTTGGTTTACATCCGCATGCACGTCTTCTAGAGCCTTTGTCTTGTGGGATTTACCACTTTATTGAGCATTATTAATTCTAATGATTAGTAATATTTTCTACTGTTAATTTGATAATTCAGATAAAATCTGCATATAATCATGAGAAAAGATGTTTTCATGAAGTAATCATTATTCTTATAGACAGTTGATAATTGTTGCTCAAAACGTATATAATACAAAGCAGACCCACATGAATCTCATGTCGTTTGATCAGCTGTAGTTCTTATTTTGTGAAGTATTAAATGGTTCTTATTCATGTCTTCTTATTCATTATCTGGGCTATTTTGCCTTCATTGTGATTTGTATTACAGAAGTTGCTGATTTTATTATTGTTTTTTTGCAGTGTAGGGCTTGTTGTTGACAATCCTGAGTTTTTCAATCGTATTGCTGGAACATTTTGTTCCAACGCAACCATGAGATTTATTGTTCTACTTTGGGGGGAGAAATCATGCCTGGCCAGTGGCAAAACATTGGGTGTGCCTGTATTCAGCTATAATGAGATCATGAAGTTAGGAAGAGAAAGCCGTGTTGCTCTTAGTGATTCTCATGATGCTAGTAAGTTTGATTAACCCTGTTCAAAATTTGCATCATATATTTTACCTTGTCACTTTGTTATCCTTGAGTTTATTATTTGATTATGTATTTTCATATTCTCTTCTGTGTTGTTTTGCTGTTTGGTTGCCTAAAGTGTAAATTGAATAGAAACTAAGATCTTATCTGTCCAAAGTGGAGCTTTGGAGCCGAAAGTTTGTCACAACTTTTTCTTTTTGAGATTACCTGTACATTTTGCATGTGCAGAAGATCAGTTGCATGGTGGTTTGCATTTTACTTTTATTTAATCATAAACGTCCTTCAACTTGTCTAAAACATATAACTTTACTATGAGTCAATGTTTTAAAGAGTGTAATAGTGATTGCAGTACTTATTTTGTTGGGATACATGATAACTAATAGCTTTTTTAAAATTAGAATGAATACAACAGTTACATCAAGGAAACTAGGAGTGTGCAAATTGGAGGAAAGGACACTATCAATGATCTGAATGTCATAACTTGTAAACTTATCTGTCTGTAGAATTCCCATTTCCTTGATAGAATTATAGCTGTTGGCTAAATGTGATTTCAGGACAAGGTTACAAATATGAAACCATTGGCTCAGATGATATTGCTACCCTTGTATATACAAGTGGAACCACTGGTAATCCGAAAGGCGTTATGATTACGCATAAAAATTTATTACACCAGGTAACTGCTTACTACTGATTACATACCTTTTAGGTATTTGGATTTTGGAAAGTTCGATAAGAACAAAGTTTTAATTGAGTACTGAACCATTTTTGTCTCATCTGAAGTAACATGCTATATATTAGGGATGAATTGGTGAATGGAACAAAATGGTTTGTAGCAATGTGTCATATTTTTTGTAAGTCCAGGTTTTTCCAAACCTAGGCTGATCGAAATTGGTCCAGGGGACTTTGAGGTCCAGGTTGTTCAAAACCTAGAGTGGCCCTTGTTGCCAAAGCTGTGCTTTTGTGGCTTATCTTTCATTAGAGAACATTAAACTATTTCACTTCTTATCATTGAAAGTAACATGTTGCTTAATTTAATCTGCTGTATAATATTATTTCCTGCCTGAATTATTTTCCAGATAGGAAATTTGGGGGTTCTTGGACCTGCTAAAGCTGGGGATAGATTTCTAAGCATGCTTCCTACTTGGCATGCATATGAGCGAGCTTGTGAGTATTTCATATTTACACGTGGAATTGAGCAAGTATATACAAACGTGAGAAATTTGAAGGTATTATTCATTGGAGGTTGCTTTGAAAACATGAAAATTCTTTAAATTTATCCTGAATAAATGGACAAATTACGAAACAGTTTGACTTATCCACTACTATTGGTACATATAATGATTGTCTGCATGGCATGGTTACTAGTTTATTACTTATTTATATGTTGATTATATGTTTTGGTTTTGCTTCGTAGGATGATTTGCGAAATTATCAGCCAGATTACATGATTTCTGTACCTTTAGTGTATGAGACACTCTATAGGTATGTCCTTTACTTGGGATTTTTACAATCTTTAGTAATCAGCTGCAGGCTGCAGCAAAGTTTATTGGGATACTTTGCTATGGAAACAATCATAGATTATTATATTTGTCAGTGCAATGTTAGAGCAGCTGGGTTCTCTTAAACTCACGCTTAAACAAAGAAAAATGGTAATTGTAAATGTTGCATCCATATGTGCTGTAATTTCATGTGTTCCATCAGTTTTAGTCTTGTAGCATTCCTAATGAGTATGATAAACTATATCATGGTATATAATCATTTTGTGGAAAAAATTTTCCCTTTATTTTTAAAGGTTACAAAATCAAATTTTATTTTCTCATTATACAATCTGGTGAGGAATACACTTTCAGAGAAGTAATCTCTTGATCAGAGCTTAGATTGTACTCAAAATCTTTCATATAAATTTCTATGATGCTTTTTTAAACATATTCTTATGGCATTGAGAAGTAATAGCTCATAAACTTTACAAAACTTTTCCTGTAAGTACGACTACAAGGAGTCAGTTTTATAACACTCAGTTAGACAATTTAATAATTCTTTTTTAACTGGCTAGGTTGATTTGGTGTAGTCTGTTTTCTAAAGATTGTTGAAACACAAGTCTCTAGTTTATGAAAAATTGTTTTCATTCATTATGAAGCTGAAAAGAACCACATTGGAATAGGGCCTTGATGGTCATTTTCTTAGATATGAGAGTCGTGTTTGTAATTATAGATTAATTCTGGATTGTCCAGCTGCATCATGCATGATTAGTTTATTAAATACTACCTTACTTCATTGAATCAAAATAATTTTCTTTTGTGATAAATGTTCCTCTTTTTTGTTTTCTCTCATCCTGTATGTTGTACTGATTTTCATGTCTAAACTATCTGACTTAAATGATAATTACATCACCATGATAAGTCTCCAGTTAAACTTATTGTGTATGAAAACTATTTGATTTTAAATGCAGCCCTTAAAGTTTTTGGATTACCTTGCAGTGGGATTCAAAAGCAGATTTCTGCAAGCTCCAATGCTCGTAAATTAATAGCACTTTTATTCATAAGGGTCAGCTTGGCATATACGGAGATGGAGAGAATTTATGAGGTGCTGGCACCCAGCAAGTCTTGTTTATGTTTTCAAGCTCTTTACAATTTTTTAGGAAACTAAAGTTGAATTGTACAGAATTCTTGTTTATGCTTATGTTCTTCCAATTCTGACTCTTGCTCTCCTATGGCTTAGATTTCATTTTGTTAAGCCCTAAAACTTGAGATAAGTGGGAATTAGATGCCAATTTAATTTGATACCCATAATTCTTTTATGGGTCTAATGCCAAATATTCAACTAAGATCATAGAGTTACTTAAACTTAACTTACAACCCCATTTCCTGCCTCTTCCAAAAGAAGTGGGGAAGACCATATAACTGCTCCTTTTTTTAGTAAAATTATTGTTTAAGCAATTGTGTCTTTCGGTAAAATTTTTAAACTCTGTTAAGTGTATGACCAGGGTTAACACAGTTCTGTTTTTCTGGTAATCAGTTTTCAATTCTATCTCCAGTTTTAAGATTAACTAGCTGAATAAAGTTTTCTGCAGCATTTGGTGACTAGTCTAGCAGCCTATGGAATCAAACCAACCGACTAAAGGAAATTAAAACTATTATCTGTTTGTCCCATGTAGTGGATGTGAGATATATTGAGTTTCAGCGCACGCATATAGTTCTTCTGAACGTCTTTTCTGCTCCAAACTATAACACCTGCTGAATTCTCATGTTCTTTAATTAGTTACTTGTTTCTACTTAAATTTGGCCTTTGGTTTTATTTGATTATCAGGGACTATGCCTAACAAAGAATCAGAAGCAACCTTCATATCTTGTAGCCATGTTAGACTGCTTATGGGCAAGAATTGTTGCTGCAATATTGTGGCCATTGCACATGTTAGCAAAGAAGCTTGTCTATGGAAAAATTCACGCTGCTATTGGAATATCAAAGGTTTGATCTATTTGCTATATTAACTTGTTATTGGAATTTTCTTCTTCAAGCTATTCAAGTTATCTTTATTTATCAACCAATAAGAATCTGTATGTATTGCAATTAAAAGCATAAGAAAAGGAAAAAAGGAAAAACAAAAGAAGAGGAACCCATATTGTTGTTTGTTCTTATGCACAAAGTTCCCAGTTGTTAGGTTCCTCTTATTTTTCTGTGTTCAGCATTTCTAGTATTTCTGTTTAGTGTTTTATTGATTATTGTTTAATCATTCTTCAGGTTGGCAAATGTGGGGGTGGAAGTTTGCCTGTGCATATTGAAAAGTTTTATGAGGTTAGATGCTAATATGTTCTTACTATTCGAATCAAAAGGGTAGTAGTCCTTATCTCTAATTTTATGGAGTTAAATACATGCAGGCAATTGGTTTGAAAATGCAGAATGGATATGGTTTAACAGAAACATCCCCTTGTGTTGCTGGTCGACGACCAGAATGTAATGTAAGACACCTCTCGCTTTTTTCTGGTATAACTTTTAATTGATACTGTCCTCTTTCTTCCATGCCACCTGTGGTAGTGCATGCGATTTTTCATAAGCAATGTGAAGAAATTCTCGTAAGAGAATTAGTTGTTGCATGCTGGCAATCTACTTTGCTAAATCCAACGCATTGTGAAAGAAATGTGTTTAAGATCATTTGAAAAGTAAACCAACTTATTATGCAGGTACTATCTTCTTTCCTTTCTTGCTAAGTTCCTTGTTAGGATCAAAGGAAAGGATCTATGTAGGTGCTTTGGGATTAAAGTCTTAGTTGAGCGTCTGGACTCTTTTTTTTTTTTTGGTTACGGTGGGCAGGACCTGGGGTTTATGAACCCCAAACTTGCTGGAATTCTTTATTATGCTCAAAATAATGGTGACCCATTCCCGTCTTGCAATATCAAATCAGTGACTGCGCATACTTAAGATGTTTGAGAATTCTTTACCTCTCTTGATGAAAATGAAAGGGACTAAATTTTTATATACCATATTACCCAACAAAGAATTTGCTCAGATTGATATTATCGAAATAGAACGAAAACCTGGATTTTCCATTTAAGCCATCTTTTTTTCACTCACCTGAAGGCTTGGAAAGTTTGTCAGCTCAGCAACAACTGTCTAGTGCATCCCTTTTTTTTTTTTTAACCATTATAAGGTAAAACACAATTGATCATAAACTCTTCTCACTCTTTTATTTTTTACCATCTTTTCTTTTTTAGGTTGTCTTCATGTCAATCTGGTCTTATTCATGTACTTTTATTTTTGTCTAAATTGTGCCTACCTCTAGAAAGAGTCTTCCATCGTATGACAATCTCTCAGATTTGACTTTTGAAGGTTCTTGGTTCAGTTGGGCATCCAATTCCACTCACAGAATTCAAAATCGTAGATGCTGAAACTGATGAAATTCTCCCGCATGGCTCCAAGGGCATTATAAAGGTTAGGGGGCCAAATGTGATGAAAGGTTACTATAAGGTAATAATAAATTGTAATATGTTAGTTCAAGAATTTAACCAATTAAGGCATAGTGCTTATGAAAAATGTTGGCAAATGTTCGTATATTATGCAGTTTTTACAGCATGCAGCCTTAGTATTATAATCTTCTTTAGTTATTTTTATAAAGAGAAGGAAAGATAAAATCAAGAAATTTTATGCATTAGCCACATGTGATTCTAAATGTGTGAATTACAAATGGGATTAATTACACATTTATTACCTGAACTATGATCAAATGTTTGATTTGGTACCTAAACTTTTAAAATTCGCAATTGGGTACTCAAATTTTGCTTGTGTTAAATAGTTTGCACCTAAGACTAACTCCACTAGTCAAATGGGTGATGTGGCATAAAATAGGCAGTAGCAATGCGCCCCATGTCTAAATCCTATTGATTGTTTTTTGCCATGTCACCCTTTTGACTAATGGAATCATTGAGGTGTACAATTTGCTTAACGAAGTTGGAGTACTTAATTGTGAATTTGTTTTTTTCAGGCATCAAATGTTTATTAACCCAGAAAGATGTTTAGAATTGGTCATTTGTATAGCAAATCCCTTGTGTCATAAGAAATGCATTTGGAATTTGGACAGGAGGAGGATTTTCACATTTGGTAGTGATAGGATGGCCAGTGACCTAACCTATAAACTGAACCTTGGTTGTGTAGAAAATGAAAAACCTGAATGAAGCCAAGAAAACAATAACTTGCATAATTTATATTTTGCATATAACACCAATATTATTTAAAAAAACAACAATATTTGTTTCATTGGACGGATTTTGTCAGATTAAGAAGGAAAAAGTTATGAGTGTAAGAGTTGTAGGTCATATTTGATGCATAGGATTATTGATAGAAAAATAATAATCTTATATCATGTTTGATTTGTATCTAAAAAGAAGAATAGGGATTGCAAGGAGGATTAATATCCTCTTGGCATAGAATTATTCAATCCTACCCAAGTGGATAGAATTATTTTTAATCCATGAGATTAAACTTATATGTCCAATTATAATATTAAAAATTACATGAATAATTTAAATTATATAAATTTTGAGGAAGGATAATTTTAACAAATAAATAAATTATTTTATCTTAATCCTTACATACATCAAATACAAAATAGGATGATATTATTTAATTTAATCATATGCATAATGTCATTTTATCATATCTTATCATAATCTTGTGTACAAAAAGTTATCTTAATCTTCTAGCAATTCCAAATCAAATTTTCATTGTTTGTCAGTGTCAAATAACATGCATTTGAGTTCTTTTGGCATCTCAGATGACATATTTTGGTTATTGTTTGGGTTAGAATCCATTGGCTACGAGGCAAGCCCTAGATGAAGATGGTTGGCTAAACACTGGTGATATAGGTTGGATTGCTCCTCATCATTCAGTAGGACGAAGTCGTCGATGTGGAGGTGTGATTGTTCTTGAAGGACGTGCCAAGGACACTATTGTTCTTTCTTCTGGTATACTTATAGCCTACTTGTATAACCCGCAAGTTCAATCTTCCTACATGCAATTTAAAACAATCATCTCATTGTAGTTTTGATTTGGTCATTTAGGTCCTTTATGCATATTGTTATAGGTTAGTTCAGTTTAGAGTACTAAATGTTTTAGATTATAACTATCCAACTTATGTCTGTATGCACTCTTCTCTCACTTTTTAGTGTGAAACTGCATTTATCTGTTTGCTGTATACATGTAGTTTTCTAGTTATAATTTTGACAGAGTTATCTTCCGTAATTTAACTACTTAGGGCATCAATTTCATACCGAATATCTACCTATAATATGATTATAATAATATAAATCTCTCCTAAGAATTTGGCATAATATGAATATCCATCATAGTTGATAAAATTCACCTAGGCTCAGTTCATGTGGTTGGACTAAAGGGGGTTTTAGTTGAGATTGTAGGTTGGGAAAAATTTATGTGATAGCACACTACTGGTCTAAGTTTACTAAGTTGAACTCTGATGCTGCAACCATACTTTGAAGTCTTTTCTTTTTCTAAACTCTGTTAAACACTTATTTTCCATACTTTCCTTTATTAACTAAAGAGATTTCTTTGGAGAAAATAGGTGAAAATGTTGAACCTTTAGAGATTGAAGAAGCTGCCCTGAGGAGTGCTCTTATTCAACAGATTGTTGTCATTGGCCAGGCAAGTTGGACATCATTCTTTCCATAAAGTTGCTTGTGGCTTTTGCATGTAGTTTCTTTGCTTAGGTACACGTATCATTTCCACCTTTTGACTTGATTTATGACTTTTCAATTTTGATTGACATCTTCTGTCCAGGATCAACGACGCCTAGGAGCTATCATCGTCCCAAACAAAGATGAGCTACTCCAGGCTGCAAAAAATTCATCTATTGTAGATGCAGGTGCCATCGATCTAGGCAGGGACAAAATGACAAGCCTGCTATATGAAGAATTGAGGAAGTGGTAATACTTCCAAATTCAGATATTTGAATTATTTTAGTTAGGATTCAAGGGCCTCTACAGGTGTCATTTCCTCTCTTTTTTCTTTCTTCCTGTTGCAGTGCTTAAGAGAGGGAGAGGCATAAATTTTGGTTTTTAGGAAACATGGATCAAGAGTTAATAGGTTTAATGTGCTATACACCTGCAGAGATATAGATTTCATTATTATTAATAATGCAACTTGTCCTCTGAGTTAATTTTGTGGGCTTCAGACCTCCTGGCAAGTTCCATAAATCTCTCCAGGAGCAAACTCATTTTCCTGCTTGTTTCATGTCATTGGATTTGTTTCAACCCTTAATATTTTTTGAGTTTTATTGATGGTTGCTCCACTGTATATAGCAGCACAGTGTCTGCACATATGTTGGCTGTTATCATCGGGGTTTAAGTGGAAGGCTGTCGTCTAACTTGATTCTCTTTTATGCAGGACGTCAGAGTGTTCATTTCAAATTGGACCGATCCTTGTTGTGGATGAACCTTTTACGGTAAGACTCGTGTAGACAGTATGATCTTTGATTCTGCATATTTTATGTTGGACTCAAATATATACTGATCATTTTGCAGATTGAGAGTGGCTTATTGACCCCAACCATGAAAATCCGAAGAGACAGAGTTGTAGCTCAATACAAGGAGGAAATAGCCAATCTCTTCAAGTAAATTTCCTTTGACAAACATGATTTATGACTATTGTATTCTTCCTTTTCTGCAATGACTCTGCTTACCCAACAAATTTTTATCTTTATAAAATTGTATATTCATCAAATTCCAGTTGTTTGGCCTTTGTTTTTGTTTTAACTTCTTTTGTTTTTTCAATTTAAGAATGGAGGACTGCATATTATTGGAATAAAATACTTGCAAATAGCATAGGAAATTTCAGGATGAATTGAGAATTGGGTGGGTAGGGTAACTTGGGTTTCATTTTTGTTTCTTTTTTTTTTTTAATAAAAAAAGACCAAAAGGATTATAAAATAAAACCAAGAAGAATTGTTCATAAAACGGAATTAGGGTGGTTTTGCTGAGCTAAGACGGGGTTTGGATAGAAATTTCGAGTGATAGCACTCTCCTCTATTATTTATTTGGAGACTGAAATGGAGAAAGAAAATGTTTTCTTCTTTTGTCAGAAGGAGAACTCTTTCAATGCTCGATGTCAGTACAGGCTTGTAGTTCAAAATTTTTATGACAAGTGCATGAATGGACAACATGTTTAAAGGCATTACATCTTTTCTTTTATTTCTTGAAAGGTGGAAGAAAATTTATTAATGCAACTCAATTACAAAACTTCAAGGAACAGCTAGTCAGAACATATATAAAAGGATTTGAATCTTAAACATTGATATTGAGCTTTCCTTGGTTAATATAATCATTTTTAAAAAGTGGTATTTTGTTAATTAAAATTAAATATCAACGTCTGTAACTCTTTTTAGTCGTTCATTTGTTAAAAAAAAAAATTTCTTAAATGCATGTCCAATTATGGTCATACCTAAATTGATTATCGACACCTTTAAGCATGTGAAGGTTTGGATCTATCTCTTCTCGCACTAAAACTTAGGAACAAAACTTAAAATGAAATGAACTTTCCAACCTTGAAAAAGATATCTTCTTTGGCTTTTAGATTTTGGAAGACTCTTGAAGAAGCTGATCGTGGCTTCTTGATTTGCCTGCAGTAAACAGATAATAACAGAAGAACACGAACCCAATTGAGAACACCATACCTGTCCCGCCACCAGGCACAAAAAGCTGTCTCTAAGAATGAACCATCTTCCAATCATAGCAATTCCGTTGCCCATGAAGGAAAATGATATCTATATCAGAAGAGGAACAACATTCTCTTCTGATGAATCATTTCTTTGCTGATCTCCAACTTTCTTCAACCGACCCAATTTTGATACAAAATGTAAATGGCGTAAGGGGAAAGAAATAAACCAATGGCTGGGTGGTCTATAGGTATAGTATTGAATTCTTAATTTTAGTAATTACGCAATCTCGAAAAAAACCAAAAAAAACCCCCAAGAAAAATATTAAGTTCCCTGGCCTTTTGCCAAGTCCTGTTTGTTGCTCTTGCAAACTGTGGTAAGATAAGCAGCCATGAACAATAAATGGTGCCAATAGAGATTGGCAAATGATTTTTCCATTTCCAGGCAATTAGAGATGATAAAGAAGCAGGGCAGCAAGGTACTGATGATAGAAAGCAATGTTGAATGGTATGAGAGGAGAGGCTGACAGATGAGAACCATTGAATGCATATAGCAATGACAAAAAGCAAGGAAAGCTCTGTTGCATGGAGAGTTGGCCATGGTTCTGTCATCTTTGGTATGGAAAATAAACAAGTAATCTGATGGTAAGAACTAAGGAAATGAAGATGAGGTTTGTTTGAGGTTCAAATTCATGGGGATAGGGGAAGTGGTTATTGGTATTCGAATCTTTATCTGCTGGATAATATCTTTTAAGAGTAGCTGTTGCATGAATTTATTAAATTTAGTTAAAAAAAAATCCTTTAGCAAAAGTAATTTTGCTACAATTCACGAGTTTATTTCTACATTTATATTTCAACCTAGAATAATATTTTTTAAGTAGAAACCAAACAAAGAGAAAAGGACATAGCTCTATCATTGAGACTGTGCTGTTAATGTGATGAAAGAGAAATTATATTTTCTCAGAAACTCATGTGAATCAAACAGTGAAAGATCTTCAATCATAAGCCTCCCCATTAATTTCCAGGAAAGCCCACCAATACAATAAGCAAGGGTCTACTTATGAATGCCAACTTGCTCTCTTGAGGAAAATCTCAAATCCCAAAACTCAAAAGCATCGGCAAAATCTGAACCCAAAATGATTTTTCTGGGTTATATGTTCGAAGTCACTGTCAGATATGGCAAAGTGAATGCAACCCCACAGGAATTCCATAAATCCATTGGTCACCACACATTAAATGAAAAAAACATGGAAATTAAGACCAGACGCTGACCTGATCACTCCAATAATGATTAAAGTGATCTCAACATAAGATTGGAATTGTCTAAAAAGCTAAAACCCAAGATTTGAAGAGAATTTCTTCTCACCTCAACCCCACTCCAACCAAAAAATGAAAATAAAACGGAAGGAGATTTACATTCCTTGTCTACTTGCACCATTACTAATGCTGCTGCTGCTTCAAGAACTTAGCCCCCATTACAGAGTTGCTGCTGCTGCTGCTGGTGCAGATAACAGACAATGTGATGGTTCAATAGAAGAATGTGGTGACATTGATGAAGAACTTGTAATGGAATCCGAGTCAAATGGAAGAATTCTTCAAGCTACCAGAATCAGTTATGGAGCTATCGGGCATGATTGTCCGGCATGTGGTGGCCCTGAAGGTCAGCCTTACAGCATAAGCTGTCTACCTCCATCATCAAATCGATATAATAGAGGTTGCTCCAAGATTTACAGGTGCAGGTATTGATCAATATGATCATGATCAGGAATAAAAATGTACTTTCAATTTGTGGTTTTTCTTACTCCCAATATAGTTTTTCTCTTTTCCTTAATGCAGATTATGATTATTATTGCTGTTTTTTTTTTCCCCTTAAAACCAGTACATTAATGAAGTTCATTATATTCAGTATTGATCCATGTAAAATTGTGGGATAGGGGAGTGATTCAGTGAATTAAACTACATCGTTTTGGGTTTTTTTTTCCCTTTCCATTTATTTTTCTTTCCGTTTTTCCACCGACATTTTCACAGTAGCTTCATATTAATAAATTTAAGATTAGCTTTATAAGTTATACTATCCCTTAAATATATATTTAGCTCATTTACTGTACTACTTTTCTCATTTGATACTTGAAAATAGAATTTCTCGACGATCAATTCATAACCTGGATCACCGCAACGATTAATACGTTAAAAAAAAAGTTCACGTTGCTTTATCGACCAATAATTAGTCGCCAGCTGTCTTGGGTGCATGCCAGGTTGAGCGATAGATACTGGTCTATTCATCGTCATGTTTTTAGTGCATTTAATGTCACGTCAATCTAAAACAATATTTTTAAAAATATCTTAAAACAAAAAATTTTTAGAAATTTTTTATAAAACAATTCAAAATTTAAAAATTAAATAAAAAATAAAAACTAAAAATTTTCAAATAAAAAGTATACACTTTTTTTAAAAAAAAAATCAAAATTAAACCTTTAAACCTAGAACTTTTTAAAAAATCAAGATAAAAAAAAGGAGAAAAAAAAAGAAAAGATGAGAGGGACGGAAAGTATGGAAGGAAATAAAGAGAAAAGGTAAGACAGGGAAAAAATCGATGGTGATCTATCTCGGATCAATTAAATATATCGTCGATCAACTTTCTCTCCACGTCCTAACTTTTTTCTCTACCCTTTCCATTCCTTCTCTCTTCTATTTTTTAAAAAACTAATTTATCGATCGTTGATATGATTGGCCTCAGTCAGATCTGTTGTCAATCTGACTCAGGCTACTAGATCAGAGGTCATCTTAGCTTTTCCTTTTTTTTTTTTTTTAAATTTCATAATTTAAAATATAATATAATAATATAAAATAAATAATATAAAAATAATATAATTTAAAATTTTAAAAAATATAAATAAATTTAATAAAATTATAAAATTATATTTTATATTTCGTATCAATATATATGTTACATAATATTTATATAATATTATCTTATCATATTTTAAATTATTAAATTTAGATAAAATACAAGTAATTGAGAAAAAAATAAAGAGTTCAAATCAATAATTTTTCATATATAAAAAATCATAATATAAGAAATTATAAATTTAATTTATTGAATATTATTTTTTAAAAAAATAATTATATAAACTAAAAGTTCTCCAATAATATTTTTCTTATTAATTTCACCATTAGTTGTAGATTTGACTTTTTGGTCATATAAACCCCCTGTGACAAATTATTATCTAACATCAAGCTTATGTATAATCTAAGTCAGCAATGGATAAAAAGATTGCCAATCACTTGATTTCCTTTTCAAAGCAGTGAGATTCACACATTGTCCCATCCAACTATGAAAAATACTTCACAAACATAAACTCTCGAAACCAAAAACAGCAAATGAAGAATAAAAGAAATTCAGTGCCATCATATAAGTTAGGTGAAGTGCGGCCCCTCAGCTTATCCCTAATGCGGTTTCCACTATGGCCTTTTCACAAAAGAAAATGTTCCCTCTATAAAGTGCTCAAGAACTTGAAACCAATGGCAACCAAAGGCAAAAATGATCATGAAATCACTTCATTTCTTCTTCCATCTGTTCTTCCTTACCTTACTTTGCCTCAGCAACAGTGCCTTGTCGCCGGTCAGCGATGCATTCATGTCATGCATTGGATCAGTAGGCGAGTGCAGTGAAGCGAATGAGATCCTAATGGAATCAGATATGAGCAGAAGGTTTCTTGAACAGAAGAAGTATATATCACCCGGGGCACTGAAAAGAGACCAACCAGTTTGCAATGGTGGCACCGGCGGTGAAGCTTATAGTAAAAGTGGAGGCTGTCTCCCTCAACCATCCAATCCTTACAACCGAGGGTGCTCCAAGTACTACCGTTGTAGGTCTGATTCATGATCCTAATATGTATTTTCTCTCTCTTAGTTTTGTGAAATTTATTCAAAATTTCATAGACTCAATGTTCCAAAGGTTCATATTCGTTCTCTGCCTTGCTGTTGTCTTTGCTGATATCTTTGCTGATATGATTTTTCCAATCCAGATACCAAACAAGGAAAAGAAATAAAAAAACCTATACCTGAAAATTTCCTGTAAAAGTAATAAGCCCGACGAGATCATAAAGGAAAACAATTTCAGATCCTAAGGAACGTAGAGTTTTTCAATATTAAGTATAGCAGAGAGCATAATTAGACTAGGCAGCCTGTCATCAAATTATGTTTGTCCACTCCATGACTTGGTTGAGTAACTAAATTTCAAAATTCTCATTCAAGTTCCAGAAAGAATCTGTATAAGTATTTGATAGTAAATCAGAGTAACATTTCTAACCCTAAAAGGGTCAATAGGAAAGAAACCATAGTTATCAGCTGACCCGACCTATAAGGATGTATAGGAGTAGAACATTAGTTCGTGAATATATTTGATTTTTATTCATTTATTAAGTTTAACGAACCATTAAAATAACATTTTAAGATCCATTAATTAAATCAATAAATCACACACAACCAAATTCGGTCAGTTCATTTATACCACTACTAACCTGCATGTTGAGTTTTCTCTTCAATATAATGTAACTTATTATTAAAATGTCAGATTTAGCGTGTCAACAAAAGGAGCATTCCTTTACCGGGGAAAAAAATAAGTCAAAAAGCAATAAAAAGCCTTATTCTAGCTCAGTTAAGTATGTAAACTATTAATGCAATAAGAAAGTAAAGTTGGTACACATGAAAGGCTCATTAGGTGAAGAATCGCACATGTAGGCAACAAAGCCAAGCAATGTTTTTATAGTCGAAATAAAAAGCGCAAAAGGAGACAGAATGGGTAAGACTAGTTATGGGATATCAAAATCAAGCTTCCATTTATAATTAAATAAGGGGAAGAAGCACTTGAAGGCGTCGCAGCATCAGAAAGGAAAGGGCTTAGGGAAATATAAAGTTGCAATGGGTAGAAAATGAAAAAAAAAAAAAAAAATTTGAGATTTAGTTTAGTTGATTCATATGGTAAAAGATATCGTCCAGTAAAACTGTTATTCAAATCCCTTGCAATCTTTATCTTATCCCTAAACTGACATCTTTTTAAAAAGAAAAGGAAAGAACCAGAAACAGATACAGGGTTAGGACATACCATACAAGCCATCGCTAATAATTAACTTTCTAATCATTATTTGAGTAGATCAAGTGAAAGCCAGCTAGCACGCATGTAACCGATTAATTTTCTCAGTCTTTAAGTTATGTTTTTGTCACCATTAAAACTTTCGAAATAGACCTTGTCCCATGGGTACCATGATGCTCTAAAAAGCAATGGTAAGGTCAACATCAACTTTGTTCCACAAGGTCTATCAGACAGAAACAAATGCTAAAGCAGAATACCTTCTCATGTCTTCGCATCCAAAACATTGACCAGTCTACTAAGCCACAATTCTTCAATCAAATAGGACCATACAAGAGACTTCACAACTGTGGTGTTGGGTTATTCTTAAATTTCCTGCCAGGTAGAATCTATTACATAGTTGGGTCTATTTGGATGGACACTTGGATTAATTTCAGTAAGATTAAAATAATAATAGCAAAAAAATTAGGTGAAATTAAGATCAACATTGAAGATGTGAGATGTGTTTTTATGTAAACGTAACATGATAAAAACTTTCATTTTTACACTAAAGCAGTCAACTGTTCTAAGGTTCAATTGTTCGCTAGACCCTTCTCCCTCCAATACAAACCAAGAGCAACTACATCGCATGATACTATCCAAATGCACCCCTGTGCAATTAGCCTCCCAAAAAGGCCTTGGATTCCACCACAAAGGAGTGGAATCCAAACTGGCCCTAAAAAGATCTAAACTTTACCTTTGTAGCATTCCGTTCTATTACCATTTAGCTAGCAGCCAATCATGGTATTGCATCGAAACAACACGAACTTCCGCTACTTCAAACATTTGATTGGCTTAGTCTATTGATACAATAACCTTCCACTACAATGATTTAAACTGGGAGCGGTTACATAAACCATCAAATACAACTTTGTAGATGAAACTGTTTTACAGGAATTAAAGACGAATACCTCAGTTCTTTTATGCTAACATAATTGGTGGTTAAAATTATTCCAAGGGCTGATTTAAAGTGCAGAAACCCTGAATGGTATCAAATTCCAAGTTTAAGTTCTCAAGAACCTGTGACTTCAAAATTGTCATGCCATGAGGGAAAGAAAGGAAAGAGTCTGACCTTTACCCCTATACGGGAAGATCCCCATTCAGGGTCCACTTCTCATGAGCTTCTCAGAAGTTTTTTAGCTTTTTTTTTATACTAGCCAACTGATTTTCAATCATAATGGGAAGTTATCTAACTTAATCAAGAACATGATGGTCAATGAGGAGTAACTTGAAGATGCAAGGACCACATAAGAGAAAGTCAACCCTGCAACTGATTCCTGCCAGCCTTCGTACAGTTTTGAATGCACACACAGAAACAATAACAGCACAATCAGGAATCTGACCTATTGTGCAAACCAGATGCAGATTAGCTTGATCATTAATGTTACAAACAGTTAATTATTGTTTTTCATGTATACTTCTGCATCAACTATAAGGGGATATCTACAAAATTAGATCACATTCTCAGAACTAAATCATAAAGACTAATAAAAATTGTGACATTTCAATTTTCAGAATGCAAACAAAATTCAGGAATCCCAACAGGCTTACGGAAAATGAAGACTAGCTTAAAAATAGCAACTAAAGGAAAATGTTCATGGAATCATACATACTGTGCACATATAGAGCAACATTTCTTGAATTTGATCATGCTATCACCATTATCCACATTTAGAGTAGCATTGTAGTGTGTCAATATCCCAATGGGCCAAAATTATGGATCTACTTATATGAAAGCTTCCATACCTCCCGCACGTTAGAGGAACCATCAGCAACTTCAGTAACAAGACTTGCAGCCATAACACCTGTAGGGACAAAAAGAGGCACTTAGTCGGCATCTTGCACCCTTTACCTCATACATGGACAGCCTCAGGAAACAAATGAAATGCAGCATCCTTGGTGCTTATCTTCAAAGAAAGTATGTTACCCTCAAACTGAAGTACTGAACATATGTGTAAATATACATGCATAGAGATTAGAGGCAAGCCAGATTTCACAAACCTGTCTACAGAGGATTTGTGGTGGTAGACTTCAGAAATTTTAGGGATTTTAGTCTAAGTTTGTGGAAAAAGGGTTTAAAGATTAAAGGAATAGAACTTCAACCAAGTAAGTTTTAATTGTGAAAAGTTTGCTGAAATTGAATAATTAGCTAGCTTACATTTTCAGGTAGCATAATTAATAAGGTTTTCATGATTGTTTGAGAAGTTAGCTAGACGGAATAGTGTCCTACACTTACAGAGGGTTTTAGAATTTCTCCACAGAGAACATGAAGAGCTAGAAAGGATCCAATAGGATCACGTTTGAGGCTACAAAATGATAAAAAAACTGCACCTGTTCCTTCACTGCAAAGAGTAACAATGGAAGATTAAAGAACGAAAAGGGAGGAGAAACTAATGAATCACTTAACCATGAGTTCTCAAAGAACTCATGAATATTGCAAATTTCCAAGAAACAGATCCCGATAAGTCTAAGAAATGTGGAGAGATATAATGATTAAACATGTTTGCAGAAAGCCCTGATCATTTTTGTTCCTTCAGTTTTCAAACTGCCTTCATTATGCTTTAATATCAATTTCTGAATTAAAAAATTGGCAAAACCAAGCAAAAGTGAAATTGTTTTATCGTAAATCATAATCTTAAATTCTATTATAATGATCATTATTAGTAGATTAACAAGACTTGAGAAAACCAAACAAAATCAATTAATTTCTTTTTGCTTCTTTCTTTTTTCAAGAGATGCTCAATCAGCTTTTTTTCTAAACTTATTGTAAAATTGAACCCAGTTGAACCGCTACCACTCTTCATCTTATTAAAAAAAGACAAGCCAAATTAACCAAAGAACATATAAAAATTAAAAGAATTAATAAGTTAATTAGACCCAATATAAGACAAAAAGACCAGAACATAGTCCCATTCCAATAAAATACAAAATTATCAAACTATCCCTGGAAACAATAACCCCTACAAAATTGTAGTTGTTTGACTAATGACTCAATAATAAAAGAGACTTGAGAACAATTTCCCTTGTCTCAAGATGGCTTCTTTGATGTCCTATAATCAGATCTATTTAATCATACATTTCCTATGATGAAAGGTCTTTGCAAACCACTCTAACCACATCCACCACCTATTAAGTGCATGAGGAAAAAAAGGTAAAACCCTCCCTCTTCCCACCCCGAAAAGAAAAGAGAAAAAGGAAACCTCATGAATCTCAATGCTCCTAGAACTAAGTCCTATCTTACCAATGCATTTTTTTTGAAGCTATTATATCCCACAATAACACGTTCCCCTACCACTAACATAATCACAGCTATGAAGGATCAGCTTACCATCTTTCTCAAGCATAGAAAGAAATTGACGTGTTCCTCCACCTACGCCAAAATAATGCTTCTTTCCAGCCACATATACAACTCCATGTGGGTGGCTCATGCACTGTAAATTGAGAAAGCTTAGAGCTTAGGAATCAATGAATTAGCAATAAAGAGAAGAATCAGGAACAACTAAAGACCTTCTTTATTAGTCCATAGAGGTTCCTTTGAGCAGAGATTGAGTAAATTGTCTCAGCCGTTAGAATAACATCATAACCAGTAGCTTGGCCATGTTCTGAGCTGGAGTTCAGGTTCATTTCACTTTCACATGCATGAGGAAGTAGTTGATGAATCTCACCCCAGTCACCAGCAAAGAAGCGTGTTTCTGCTACAGGGTCAGGCTGACACTTCTCTGAAAGATTCACATTTACATTTGGAATGGTGAGACACCGCAGGACCTCAGCATTGAAGTCCTGGAAATGCACAGCAGCTGCACCCTGAAGACAAAAATAATAATAATAATGACCCTTTACCATATATTCCCAGTCAGTACACAGTATGGTCAAGCACGCATGAATTTACCTCAAGACATGCAAATATCCCAGGAAGCCCGTGACCACATCCAAGCTGAAAACAATTAGAGGAAACTCAGCAAGTGGTGGCAAGAAAAAGACGTGCCAAGATATTTATTGACATTTTTCTGAATATAAATATGCTATTCCAAGGCACTATCATTAGAAGTTAAATATATAGGACAGACAATAGCAATTTCTTCATCAGTCACATCTCCCTGGTTGACAAGAGCTAACAAGAAATCAAAACAGAATATCATGTATACTAGAAATCATATTCTGTAAATAATGTACTACAAAAGTTCATACGCCACTCTAGTATCTTATAAGTCTAATTGCTACATTCAAACAACCAAAAGACTTGAATAACAACAGTTATAAAGTTGATCCTGTGATTGATTTATGCTAAAAGGTAACAATAAAAAAAAACCGGCACAAAAGAAAAACTTCCCTGAACATCAATGTGGGTGTGACTAGTAACCATAGTAACACATACATCAAATAATCGAGCACATTAGCATGTCAACAAGAAGGTAGTAAAACCCAATGAATTTGTGCAGGCTTGAACTTGCCAGTGCATTTTCTAAAAATATTCAGTTTGCACATAGCAACACGGCACTTCACTAGGAACCCTATTAATAACATGAATAATCTATCAAGTCAGTTAGGTTGACAAACAGGATTCCAGAAGTGAAGCCAATAACTGCATAATGCAACTGTGATTGTACTTTTATATTTTTGAGCCATATACAATCACCTGAAAACTATGAGCCCACCTCTAACACTTTCTTTCCCTCAAATGATAGATGGCCATTCTGAACCTCAGTGCGCAGAGCTTTAACAAGGTCTAATGATCCTTCCCATAACTTAAGTCCGCCTAAGCTCCCAACAAACAAAAACAGATGAAAAAGCAATCATTACCATGTTTGAATCATTGGGAAGCATCCTCAGTATGATTTCATCAGGGTCAGGAAAAACCAACGTGAAGCAAAACAATAAGCCTAAAAACAGTAAAAGAAGAAGATTGCTGCACACCTTCGTAAATTCCAGGGACTAAATCCGAGTTAGGCAACCCAAAAACCTCTTTGGTACTCACCCGCCCCTAAAACAATGGCAAAATTAGATACTATCAATCGTACAAGAGCACCCATTTATGGGGAAAAAAAAGAAAAAAAAAACTAATATTTGAGCATTTTTATGGGTTCTTATTCATTTCTAAAGTTACTGCCCAAAAAAAAAAAAAGAAAAAGAAAAAAGATCCACAGTTTCTCCTGTTTTAAACATAGACTAAAAAATTCACCTTGAGCAAAGCAAGGCCATCCAAGTTGACAGGCTCGACAGTGCATTTCACAGCAGACGAAACCTGCTCCAAATTGAAAACCAACCGATCAGAAAACGTTTACTCAAAAATCAAAGGCAAAAGCTTAAAAATTGGTACCTCTGAGGAGAGAACTTCGATGGAGGGAGGAGGAGGGGAAAGAGGCGGCTCTGACGAGTCCAAAAACCCTAAACTTAAATTGGGTGTATCGTTAGATGACGAAAACAGTTGAAAACTTGGGTTCGTTGCCATTTGCCACCAGCAACCTGCTACTAGCTACAGGGTTGCAGACCAACAATGGGCGGCGAACTCCAAAGCAAAAATGAAAACTTTTGTTTTGTCTACTTTGTGGGATAATAATGGTGTGGGCCTGGATATTGGGCTATCACTCATGAGCTTTAGGCTTTTGTAATTTGTTTTTCCACTTTACAAGAAAAGGAAATTACTTCTATTTGCGTTACATGCCTCTAGCTTAAGTTAAAGGAATCAAATTAAGGTTCAGTTATAAATCCTTCAATTAAGCTCTAAACTCTCAAGCGTATCCTAAATTTTTTTTTTTTTAATTTGGAAAAGGATAAATTTAAACCTTGCTTTTTAAAATGAAGAAATTATGCAACAATCAATTACACCAAATGCTGAGATACAGTCAACTTCTTTAGTTAAACATTGAGCTTAACGAATAAAATATTTCACAGGATAACTAAAATATTTTCAGCAATACAAAAGTTGAAAGTCATCAAATTGCCTGATTTTGAATCTTAATCAATTTGAGAATAACCCTGTATTCTTCCCCGTTTTTTCCTGGTACATCTAACAATTGCCTCTTCAAAGAACCTATTTCCTTCCTTGCGACATTTATTCCTTGCTTGACCACTTCAACTTTAGCTCTCAGCTGCAAATATTCCTGCCTGTCTTCATCAGATGAAGCCTTTCCAGTAAGCTGTATAACAAAATGAATGCACTGATAATTAGCAATTTCATCGTCAATTGCAATTCCATCGTAGTAGTATGTTGAAAGACTTTAATTTGTTACCTTTACTAAGGTGGTGGCCCGGCTCCGTCCGGGTTGTTTTAAGGTTTTTTTGGTTTGTAGTACAAAATTTTTGAAGAGATAATAAAGTAATTCTAGACTAAAAAGTCCAACAAAAAGTCTATTATAACCACTAAATCATAAAAAGTCAACTCTAACCACTAAACCATAATATGGTAGCGTGCAATCTGTTTTTAAATCCTACCCCCAGATAATGCCCAAAGACGTAATATGAAGGTAAAAAAAAAAAAAAATCACATACCTAAGCGATCAAAATTACCTCCATAAGCTTCAGTGCGGATAAGTTCCTCAAAAAGCAAATGCATAATCTCCAGGAACAGCATACCAAGTCTTTGAAGAGCCAACATGAAGAAAATTTAATGCTGTGAAGCTCGCGATCTTCAACATGCCAGGCAAACCAGCTAAACAACATGCCAATATAAACCATCGGTGAAGTAACACCAGGAATATCATCAGGCATAAAACGTGTAACCGAGCTAGCTGAGCGAGCAATTACTTGAGATTGTAATGAAATAAAGCTGTATTCAATTATAGGTAAAATAGAGAAAGCAATGTAAAAGTAGCTAATAAATAAAAATTTGAACCAAACAATGAGTTCATGCACGTGCTGTTTACAGTACAATGAAATAGAGTGCATCAACACATTCAATGGATTTACAGTACAATGAAACAAAGTAAGTTGATATCAAACAATCAAATTTTGCATTAACAGAAAAAAGAACATTTTGGCAGGACTACAATACAACAACAATGTTTGATCTGAATCAAAATAAGAACATCATATGTTTTCCGTTATCCTAATGTAGAGGAAAAAGTGAAATATAAATTTATCACTCACATATGTCAACCAAGGGAAAAAATGGATAACCAACAGACAAATTAAAGCTCACCATCAAATCCTGTTCGGCCATGTTCACGCACACCAAGTCCGTCAACAATGCTTTCAGGACACAAATTAAAAACATTCACCCATGTGCAATCTCCATGCATGTGTAACATTCAGCAATTCCTCCTGTCAGCAATTACATGAATGTTACACATGCGTGGAGGCATACAATGTTGAGGGACACACATGCTCAAATTGCATAAATTCAAGGAGACCTTGTGACCCTCCTGTCAGCAATCCAAAGTCATTATTAGTTCATAGATAATCTTTGATAAAACTTTATTGAGCCAAAAAAAATCCTTGTAAAACATTCTACAAACAGGTGCAGATAGACAAAGAAAATATAACAGAGCAAAGGAAAGAATCAAACATATTGAGCAAAGTAAGGCCATACAAGTTGACAGGCTCGACAGCGCATTTCACAGAAGACGAAACCTGCTCCAAGTTGAAAACCAACCAATCAGAAAACGTTTACTCAAAATTTAAAGGCAAAATATTAGAAATTGGTACCTCTGAGGAAAGGACTTCGATGGAAGGAGAAGGGGAAAGAGGCGACTCTGACGAGTCCAAAAACCCTAACTTAAACTCGGTTTATCGTTAGATGACGAAAACAGTTAAAAACTAGGGTCGGTTGCCATTTGCTACACGTCAATGGGAGTGGAACTGCAAGGCAAAAATGAAAACTTTGTTTTGTTTACTTTGTGGGATACTATGCTGTGGGCCTGGATATTGGGCTATGGCTCATGAGATTAAGGCTTTTGTTAATTTTTTTTTCTTTTAATAAGAAAAGAATATTCAAATTACTAATGCCATTTCCTATATAAAACACAAATGGATCATGAGCTAATTTCAGATCCATGTACTTCCGAAACGCTTCTCTCTACATTTTAAGCGGTATAATTGATAAGAATCCTCGGGTTCACCGATGTGTCCGTATTAATGTCCTTGTTTTAATTAAAACTAAGGAATCGATGAATTTGATTAATTCGATTTAAAAAATTTTAAAATAATTTAATTAATTTAATTAAAAATAAAATAAAACTAATCAAATAATAAATTTTAATATTTTACGTAATAACTGAGTCATACTCTATACTTCACCTTAAGAGCGCGGTACCAATGCCATTTTTTTTTATAGTAAAAGCGAACGTGGTGAGAACTGAGTAGCACAAAATCCAAACGCCCTTTTTCTTTTGGTCAAAAGTGAATGTGGAAAGCTTAATGCACTGTACAAAGCATGATTATCAATATAATTAAACTAATATGGAAAGCCTAATGCAATAAGATTGATCCTGAATTTAGCAATTCGAGTATTAATATTTATTTAATTTATATTTAATATATATAAAATATAGAAATTATTGTATAATTTATTTTTATATTTTTTTCACATTTGTTAAGATCTCACGCCATGTTACTGTGTTGTTTAGAATTTATTAGTTACAAATGATTTGTTTTTCAACATTTTGAAATCACTGAACACCCTATCCCCGCCCACAATCCACTGCACAAATCTCAGGTTCCTAATCCCATGTAACTGGTGCCGCCTATTATTTTGGTAGTTGGCACATGCTAGTAAATTAGAATTGGCAGTCCAATTCAAATTCATTGGCTTTTTTATCTGATTTGATCTTATAAAATGGGTTTTTTTTTTTTTAAATTGAATTTCAAATTAGGTTGGATAGATTTTTTTTAAATAAGAGTTGAGTTTTAAATAAATTGATTTCGATTCGATATATATAATATTTTTATTATTTATTTAATTTATATTTATATATATTTAATTTTATATTTATATTTTAAAAATAATATTTTATTAATTTGTCTTCAGAATTTGTATCCATAAACCGGTTGTGTTGATTTAAATATGACATTTTCCAGGGGGTTGGTAGAATTATATATACAAAATCTTTCTTCTTTACGAATTGCCCTGATGTTTCTAAACTTTATCCAATTTCAATTACAGTGTTTTTACGAGTTTTTGGTCTTTCATTCTAAAGTCTATATAAAAGATAAACACAAAAACAAAATTGATTTGATATATATCAAATGAAGCTTACAATTGAATTATGATTTTCTCGTGAAGTTTCTCTTCCTTTCACTTCCACTCATCACTAACTTTTGTGTCTCTCTTTGATGTTTAAATTTTTATTTTAATTTGGACAATGATAGATCTTCTAAAAAATGAACTTGTTTGCTTAATTTATGCTTTTGATAGAATATTTAAGATTTGAGATCGATTTCACTCAATTCATGATATTATTATATTATTCTTTGGCCAACCTTGATATTATTACATTGTAATAAGTAATTATTTCTTGCTTAATTTTAATTATAAAATAATTTTAAAAATATTAAAAATATAAAATAAAATATTTTAATATTAAATTAATTTTTAAAGGGAGAGCTTGACTGAGCTCGATCTTGAGCCTAAATTTTAAAGAAATCAACTAAGCGTAGCCTAGTTTGGTCCAACCCATAAACACCTTTTAAGAACCAAACATAAACGTATCCAACATCACATAATTGAAACTTGAGTTGGCATTTTGTCAGCATTTATTTTAAGAATGTTAATTTTATTGAAATTAATGAAGAATTTGATTTTTTATTTTAGTGAAAATAAAGATGGGTATTAAATTTTAGGAAGAAAATGAGATAAGTATTATTTTAAATGTTTCGTCAAGGTATAAGATGAGTAATATAATATTTATCTTATACTCATATTGCATATATATATATTTAATAAATTAATTTTTATTTAATAATATAAAATTTATTTTAAATTAATTAAAATTAATATATTTGTATTTAAAAATATATATTTATAAAAAATTACATAAATGTGTAAACTAAAAATTAAAAAATATAGTTTTTATTTTTTTAAAAAAAACTACGATTGCAAAAATTATCCATCATTATTAAGAAAAATTTAAAATATTTATTAAGTATGAGATTGAGATAGATACTATATAAAATATAAAACATGAAGATAAAAAATGCTCTATTTATCTCATATTTTATCTATCCACATCTTTACTTCATTTATGAAATAATCTAAGCATTTTCCTTTCAATTTCCATTCCCCTATTGAATTTCTTTGATCTGTCAAATCATTAAATAGTTTGGGGCCAAATTTTCTATGGAGTTGGTAGAAATGCAGTAACACAATCTTTTCCTTGTTTACCAAACATGCATGTTTCTTGAGCTTGTTAAATTTCAATCACCGTGTTTTGTAAATTCTTCAATTTTGAATCTTTCAGTCTAAAGTCCATGTAGGACAAAGGAAAAATAAACTTGACTTGATGAAATTACTACGAAACTTACAATCGAATTATGATTTTTTCTCGTTAAGTTTCTCTTCCCTTTCCCTGCCCTCACTATCCTTTGTGTCTCCCTTCCTTGTTTTTTTTTTTTTTTTTTAAACAATGACCAGGAACTAGACAAACATGCATCAACATCACCCATTAGATCAGTTTTTTTTTTTTTTCCAATACCCAATAAATGAAAGGATCATGACATAAAAAAAAATAAAATTTTTAAGTAAAATTTATGAAATTTTTTATAAAAATTAATTAAATAAAAACTTAAAATTAAAATTAATAAATTAAAAGATTTATTATATAAATTTGGTGTTTAAATTAAAAAAAATTGAAAAATTTTATATATTTTTTATGGATATTTTTAATAACAAAATTTTGATAAAATTTTTATCGATAAATAAAAATTCATCAAATTTTAATTATAAATTACATTTTTAATAATTTTTTCATTGAACTTTGTTAATATATTGATTTAGATTTTTATTAAAACTTTTATTAAATTATTTGTAATAAAAAATTTTATAAATTTTACATAAAAATCTTCATCTAAGGTCTTTTTAGCAGTTTTCGTGAAGAACTTAGAGAAGTTTCTCTAGGGAGCAAGATCTATGAATATTGAGTAACGATCTGGAAATTGGATCAGCTAAAGATTTTTCCAGCCCCAAATCACTTTGACTAGATCGTTTGGTGATGATTTGAAACAATATTTTCTATGGGAGTTTCGGAGAAAGTGCAACAATCCCAAAAATAAATCTAATATATTAATTTTTTCACAATGGGTCTAACAACCACGGACCATAAATTTGCATTTGATGTCCAAAGTTTGCATAAACCTTTTTACCTATTATTTTTTTGGTTAACTTCCATGGCTTCCACACACGTATCTGAAGCATCTTCTTCTACCCCAAAATCTAAATATGAAGTGTTCCTAAGTTTCAGAGGTGAAGACACACGCAAGAACTTCACCGATCATCTCTACGCAGCCTTGATAAGAGCTGGAGTGAACACCTTCAGAGATGATAATGAACTTTCAAGAGGCAAAGACATCTCCTCAGAGCTGCTCAAGGCGATCCAAGAATCAAAAATCTCTGTTGTGGTCTTTTCAAAAGGCTACGCTTATTCCAGGTGGTGCCTAAATGAGCTTGTGAAGATTATTGGGTGCAAAAACGCAATAGGGCAGATTGTTATTCCAATCTTCTATGAAGTCGATCCATCTGATGTTGGGAAACAGACAGGAAGTTATGCAAAAGCTTTTGCTAAACACGAAGAACGTTTTGAAGCAGATATGGAGATGATCAAAATGTGGAGGACAGCTCTTTCAGATGCTGCAGATTTATCTGGTTGGGATCTACAAAACGTTGCAAACGGGTATTAATTCTTTCTAATCAAGATAAACTATCCCAAAAATATGTTTAGCACATGGATGGCTGATTTATACATAACAAAAAGGTAAATTGAACAGAACCAATTTTGGATAACCAAATTAAAACATTATTGTTAATTATGCACAAGGTTATATTTGATGAAAGTTGATTATTTGTAATTCAAGAAGAAAAATCTATATCTGTTTTTTGTTATATGAATTGCATTCACATTTGAATATTCTTCTGATATACTTGTCCTGGTGATGTAAAAGTAAAGCATAATCCTCGATTGCAATTTTGGATTGTTTTGATTTCATAATTTGAGTCTGTACTCATTGGTTGGGGCAAATCTTACCCGTCGCAACCTGGATATATACATTGTCTTTACTATCTACTATCTAAATTTGCAGGCATGAATCAAAGTTTATCCAAAAGATTGTGGAAGATGTCCTAAGAAAAATAAACCGCGTTCACCTGCATGTTGCCACTCACCCAGTTGCTTTACAATCCCGCGTTAGAGAGGTAATGGCGTTATTAAGAATGGAATCTGATCATGTTCGCATTGTGGGCATCTACGGAATGGGTGGTATAGGAAAGACCACCATAGCAAAAGCTGTCTACAACTCTATCTGTGATGGGTTTGATGGAAGCAGTTTCCTTTCAGATGTTAAAGATATATCTAAGAAAACTAATGGTCTTGCAGGCATACAACAACAACTCCTTTCTGATATCCTGAATTTGAAAAGTATTAGGATTCATAATGTTGACAGAGGAATCAATTTGATTCAGGAAAGGCTTTGTCATCGGAGAGTTTTAATTGTTCTTGATGATGTGGATGATTCAACACAATTGAATTCATTGGTTGGGGATCTAAAGTGGTTCGGTATAGGAAGTAGGATTATTGTTACAACAAGGGATGCACGTTTGCTGACTGAATTAGAGGTGGACAAAAGATATAAAGTTGAAGAATTGAATCCTGAGGAGTCTCTCCAGCTTTTCAGTCGGCATGCATTTAGGAGGCCTAATCCCAAAGATGGTTACTTCCAACTTTCCAAGAGTGTGGTGGATCATGTTCAAGGACTTCCCCTAGCTCTTGAACTTCTTGGTTCTCATTTGTTTAAAAGAAGCCAGCTTGAATGGGAAAGTGTGGTCGAAAAATTGCGACACATACCTCATGACCAAATTCATAAGAAGCTTAGGATAAGTTTTGATACACTAGATTACCAAGTTAAAGCCATATTCCTTGATATTGCATGTTTCTTCATCGGACTGGATAAAGAGTATGTCATGAAAATACTAGATGGTTGTGGTTTCTTTCCAGTAATCGGTGTTAGTGTTCTCTTGGAGAGGTCTCTCATAACAATTGATCACCAAGGTGGTCATACGCTTATAAAAATGCATGACCTACTTCGAGACATGGGAAGAGAGATTGTTCGTGCAGAATCACCAAATCATATTGGAAAATGCAGCAGACTATGGTTTCATGAGGATATAGTAAACGTACTAAAAACGCACAAGGTAAGTTTACTAAAAACATTTCATACATATAAGTACATAAGTATTGTGATTGATCAAAGGGATGATATTCTTTTTTTCATTTTTTAGGGAACTGAATCTGTGGAAGGTCTTAGCCTAGATGTATCAGCCTGCAGAGAAGATGTCATTGTGAGCACTACTGAAGCATTGGCAAAGATGATCAATTTAAGATTGCTGAAAATTAATTCCATACGTTTTGCTGGTGGCAGCTATGAAAACTTTTCCAAAGAATTAAGATGGCTTTGTTGGCATAGGTGTCCTCTAAAAGTTTTACCGCCTAACCTCGATTTAGATAACATGGCTGTTCTTGACTTGCGATTTAGTAATGTCAGAAAAGTTTGGAAGGAGACAAAGGTAATTAAAATCACTTTGCAGCACCAAATACACTCACTTTCTTTTCAATATTAATAACAACTTCATTTTCTCTTCAAATTTTATTACATACTAACTTGTTCTTATTCTCTCTTTTCTTGTTGTAACAGTTTCTCCACAAGCTTAAAATACTAGATCTCAGCTATTCAATATGCCTTGTGAAGACACCGAACTTTGCTGGACTCTCAAGTCTGGAAAGACTAGAATTTGAAGGTTGCACAAGTTTGATTAAGGTTCATCAATCCATTGGGCTGCTGGAAAGACTTGTAATCTTGAATTTGGCAGAGTGCAACAACTTAAGGGAACTTCCGGACAGCATTTGCAATGTAAGATCTCTTGAGACCTTGAGTGTTAATGGTTGCTCGAAACTTAACAGGTTACCAGAGCATATGGACAAGTTGGAAGGTTTGAGAAAGCTTCTTGCTAATGGGTCTGCTATTAAGCAATTGCCTATTTCCTTGGGACTCTTGAAGAACCTTGAAGAGCTATTATTAGCTGGATGTAAAGAAGAGTTGACTACCAAGTGTTTGTCCGCATCCTTCTCAAGATGGGTTTCACCAAAAAGTGTAGGTTCTTCCACATTACTACCAGCTACGTTTTCTCATTTAAGCTCATTAACAAAGCTTGATCTCAGTCATCGAAACTTATCTGACGATGATATTTCTATTGATTTTGGGAGTTTCCAATTTCTTGATCGGTTGTATTTAGATGGAAACAAGTTTTATAGAACGCCAGTTGGAATTAGCAATCATCCTAAGTTATTTGAACTGCATTTAAATGATTGCACGAACCTTCAATCAATTCCAGAGCTTCCTCCAAATTTAAATTACTTCCAAGCAAAACGGTGCACATCAATCCATAGATACCCAAACCTATTCAACGTAGGTGCGCTGATTTTGGGACTCAAAATGACGAATTGCGTTGAAAGAATGGACATGTGGGATCTTCGTCATTTAAACCCACGGTGCTCCGTCAGCTGGGGAGAGGTGCTCTCTCTCTCTCTCTCTCTCTCTCTCTCTCTCTACGCTATATTGTTAATATTCATAACGGAGATTTCATTGAAACAGGGGAGTTTTTGGTCCAAGGAAAGGTATTTGGAAGCTTGCATCCCGGCTAGAGAGGTGCCAGGTTGGTTCGACTATACAGAAATGGGATCTTCAGTATTGTTTCGCGTTCCTTCCCTCTCAAGTGGTGAAACTCGAGCTATGATTGTGTGCGTTGTCTATTCGACCAAAGATGAGCATGATGACAGCACGTATAATTCTCTTACCATACATTTTAAAAATAATACCAAGGGCTATGAGACTTTAGATAAGTCTTCACTTGATTTGGATACTAATATATGTCAAGATCATACCTGGATATGTTATTTGACGACCAAAGAGTATGTGGGTCTAAAAGTGGATGAAGGAGATGAATTTGAAGTTTCTGTTGAGGGGCATGGTGGAATTCTTGTGAAGAAATGTGGTATCCATTTACCAATTCATGAACTTGAGGTGCAGGTATAACTCGATTAGACTAAAGTTGAATGTTTCAGTATTGTTTCAAAAATAATTTGAGGTTTCAAGTTCAAATTTTATCATTTATTTATTTTGATTTAACATATTTTGGATTTATCTAATTATATACAAGTTCTAAATTTGTTGATTTATTTATTTAATTAAATTATTTTTTATATATAATATTTGAATATAATTGTAATTTTTTTAATAATAATTTTATAAAAGAAATTGTTCCAAGAAGGCCGTACAAGAAGATAGAACAAAATGGGATTACTTTATCAGCTAAAAATACTTTAATCAATTAAATAGAGCGTTTTTATATTTAATAACAAAAAAAGGAAAAGGAAAATGTTTCAACGTTTGAGAGAAAATTCTTTAACTGTTAAACTTTGGTAATAATCGAAGTGGACTGGAATATGTCATATTTTCTTGGTTGAGCATTTTCTTTCAAATTGAGCATGTTTTTGTTTTTAATTAATCTACTTCCACTAGCTTAACGATAATGCTTCACCGCAGGTTATTGGGAATGAAGTAGAGTGTTATTAGAAAATCAAATTAAAAATTGTTTCTTTTATTAAGATTTAAATTGCTTGGAATTTAAATTTTAGTTTGAATTTTGATGTGTGAAATTTGATGGATTTTTTTTTGACTTCTTTCCTTAAGTTTCGTTTGGCAGCGCCGTGAAATGGATTTTGATGAAAGCAAAACCGTGGTAAATTCTCCTTTTTACGCAACTCCACTCGACGCTTCCCCCTTTCCACAAACTCTTCTCTCTGAAAAACATAAAAACAAAAAGCCACCTCCCAAAATGGACCAAGCGCATCTTCCGCATCCACCGGCGGAGGGCCTGCACCTTTTGTAATATTAAAGACCAATTTTATACCCTAAATAGTGACTTAGCCCATAAGTATTATTGGTAAAAAATAAAAATAAAAAAAAATTATCGACAATTTTTGTTAGTAGTTTTCTCTAATAAAAAAATAAAAAATTTTAAGAAACACATGAGAAGAAGAATAAAAGAAAAGATAGGACAAATCAATCCTAGAAATCACTTATTAAAGTAAGATTTTGCTTAAAACTATTTAATTTTTTATGTTTTATGTAATTTTTCACAAATTCACCTATATATTTATATTTTTTTAATTTCAAAAATATTTTGGTGACTTTCTAGTGACAATCTAATGAAATTGTAGGTATCAATGGAAAAGTCTCTTAAAGACCTTTCTGATGAGATGTGTGATATTTCATTTAGTTAAGTAATTTAGAAGAATTTAATGTTTCAAATTTTTTATTTTTGGATTTCTGATAATTACAAATGTCTAACTTTAAACCAACGAAACTTCTTACTCTGATAGCTGATTTAGTCTAACTTTAGATACTTTTGATAATACACAATGTGAACTTTCTAGTGGTATAATTGGTTTGTTCAGAGTTTTTATAAGCTAAGAGAATCGAAGACCTAAAGTAAGTTTCATGAATATGAAACTCAGAAAATTTGAATTGTTTATCATTATTTGTCAAGTTTTGGCCTTCGAAACTTAGGCTTTTAGAAATCATTTTTGCCGAAATAAAATTTTAAGTTATAGTATTACATTCCTAATTTAAATTTATACTTTCCTATGATACTAGGAACTATAGGATGTTTGAGATTTTGTGACTCAAAATAAGTCAAATGATTATAGAATGTATAAATTTTAGAATTTAGAAATTCTCATTTTTAATTATATTAAAAATTGTATCCAGCCAATAGTTGATTTACTTAGTTATAAATCACATAAGTTTTAGTTATATCATTTTTAATGAATTTTTATTTATTTTAATATATTTTTATTGTGTTAATTTCAAATTATTAATAATGTTAAATGGTTATTAAGTTATATTTAAATTTACAAAAAAAAAAAGATTACTATTAAGTATTAAAAATTAAATATTTGTAAAAATATATATTGCTATTGATTTTTATATTTTAATTTTTAATTTCATATTTATACTTAATTTTAGACATTTTGCTATATTAAAAGAAAATTTGTTTTATACATTAAAAAATTACTTTTAATTAGTTTTGAATTGTCAAAAAGGTTGCTACACAACTTAATTTGCTTAGGATGACCCGTGAAAGGTTTGCCTTATCAAATTTATGTTTTCAGGATAAATTTTGATTTTTGAATATTTCTTGAATTATAGGATACTAAGAGAATTGTGTAACTTGCTACTTAAGTTTTGGTTTAATGCATTAGATAAGTAACTTGATATTCTTTCGATTTTTGTGTCCCTAAAAATCAGCCTCAATACATTTAAAGTGGAAATATAATATATATATATATTGTTTTATCCATTTGTTTTGTAAATCGAGTTGGAAATGCAATATGTATATATGGTTTGATATTATTTTGATTTCCAAATATGCTTTCGTAATAATATGTTTATATATTCATCATTTGTCAAAATATGAAATTTTGCTTTGAAATGATTATGAAATTTATTTTGAATGGATTATGTTTTGAAAAAATTTATAAATATTGAATTTGTATATGTTGGGTAATTTAAAAATATGTTGTGGTTTTTATCTCTTAGTATGACTATGTTTTGACCTTACTGTAGACACCCAATCAGGTCCGGGCCCGGATCAATTGGGCCTGACCCGGATCAATTGGGCCTGACCCAGATCATTTGGGCCTGGCCCAAATGGGCAAGGCCCAATTGAATTTTTACCCCGTATTTTTTATTTTTATTTATTTATTTATTTATTTTTTTCTTCTCTCTTGTGTATTTTATTATTTATTATTATGTATTAATATATGTATATATATATATATATTTTTTTTTCATTAGAATAGATTTATATGTATATAGTTATATATTTATTATTATTATATTATTATTCTTATCTTTTTTTTTAATTATCTGTTCTGATTTTTTCTGATTTTCAGATATTATTTGAAAATTTTTTATCTTTTGATTTATCTTTCCAATTATCTAGATTTTTTTTTTAATTTTATTTTAATTTTTATTTTGGAGGGCTAGGATTCAAAGTTGAAGACTCCCACTCTGAAGGGGAATTCAATCAGAAGAGTCCAATTGGATTCAAAGACTGAATTCCCGTCCAAAGAGGAATTGGGATTGATCAGAAACTCCTGATCAATCCCTATAAAAGGGACCCCCCTGGAACAGTCAAGAACACACAGAAAACAGAAGCAAAAGCTACTGATTGAGAGAATAGGGGTGTTTAGAGAGCTAAGGAAAAGTTTAGGAGTGTTCTGGCAGTGAGAAAAATTTTTTAGAAAAATTTGGCGAAAAAATTTTCTGGAAATTTTTGGGAAATTTCCAGATTCCGGCGAAAATTCCGGCGACTTTTGAATTTTCCGGCGATAATTCCGGCGAACTTTGAAGTTTTCGGCGACAGACCCAGTTTCCGACGGAGAATCCCAGAAACCGGCGACCATCCGGCCACTTCCGGCCATTTTCCGGCGAAATTCTCAGATTCCGGCGATATTTCCAGAATCCGGTATCGACGTTCTTCAAATTCTAGAGAAGGCAGAGAAGAAGGGAAGAAGAGAGAGAGAGGGGAGGAACGGTCTGCTGAAAAACGGAGGAAGGTGCCTTTTATACCCTCCCAAAACGACGTCGTTTTGGCTTTAAGTTAATAAGAGGATCCGCGCGTTTTGCCGTAACCCGACCCGACCCGGGCGTCGACCCGCTTTCGGACCCGCGCGTGCCAGCCCACTCCGAGCCGAGCCGAGCCGAGCCAAGCCGACGAGCCGCTCCCCCGAGCCGTTTTCTCTTCCTTGAGCCGAGCCGCGATCCGAGCCGCTCCAGTTTTTTTTTTTTTTTTTTTTGAATTTTTTTTTATTTGACTTTGATTTTGATCTTGATTTTTTTTCTTTTTTCTTTAATTAATCCGACGACGGAGCCTCTACAAGTAAAAACAGTAGTTTTTCTTGCATACTCCTGAGGTGAGGGAATTTTCTCAATTTTCTGCTAAAAGTATTAGAGTCAATTGAGAATAATTTCCGATAATTAATTACTTGGCTGATTTTGATTTTTTTTTTCTTTAATTAATCCGACGACGGAGCCTCTACAAGTAAAAACAGTAGTTTTTCTTGCATACTCCTGAGGTGAGGGAATTTTCTCAATTTTCTGCTAAAAGTATTAGAGTCAATTGAGAATAATTTCCGATAATTAATTACTTGGCTGATTTTGATTTTTTTTTCTTTAATTAATCCGACGACGGAGCCTCTGCAAGTGAAACAGTAGTTTTTCTTGCATACTCCTGAGGTGAGGGAATTTTCTCAATTTTCTGCTAAAAGTATTAGAGTCAATTGAGAATAATTTTCGATAATTAATTAATTGGTTGATCTTGATTTTTCTTTAAATAATCCGACGACGGAGCCTCTGCAAGTGAAACAGTATTTTTTCTTGCATACTCTTGAGGTGAGGGAATTTTCTCAATTTTCTGCTAAAAGTATTAGAGTCAATTGAGAATAATTTTCAACAACTAACTACTTGGTAAAATTTTAAGGCTTTTGGATAACACAAATTCAAGCTGGTACCATCTTTTGATGGGCGTTGTGAGGGTGCTATAACCTTCCTCACACGTAACCGAACTCCCGAACTCTGTTCTGGTTAAGCAGACCCGAACCTATTCTTTTAGGGACCCTTAAGCTTAGGTGTTCCCTAAAAGGGCAGATTCCTTAGGTGGCCAATCACACCTGGATAAAAGATTGGTGGCGACTCCCTAAAGTCAATGTCTGGCGATAGATCCCCGGATCTAGACGTTACGACACTTACCAATAGGAGTTAATTGTTAGCCATGTCGACATGTATTTTATGATATCGATACTGATTTTGAATAGTGCCATTTGTTGAGAATAGTAATTTTTGTTTACCATACCATTGGTGATATACTTTTGTGCCATTGCACTAAAAAGATTTTTGTGATATTTGTTCTATCTTTTTGCACTAACAGGTTAATTATGATTAACAAAAGGGGGATAGAGATGAACCAAAGAAAGTTTAGACAATCTTAGATATGAAACCACTGACCTCGATGATGGAAATGCAGAGATTAATTGAAAGAATAGCTTTTCTAAGTAGGTTTATTTCTAGGTTGGTAGAATGATACTTGTCATTTTTCAATATCTTCAAAAACATCTCTAACTTTATATGGATTTTTTAGTGTCAGAAAGTGCTTGATGAGTTTAAAGAGTTCCTGTCCTCTCCACCTATCCTTTCTAAGCTGAAGCCCGATGAGACATTGTATATATATATTTTGTCACCAACGATTAAGCCATTAGCTTGGTTCTAATCTAGGAAGAATAAGGAAAGTAAAGGTCGATCTATTTTGTGAGCAAGGTACTAACAAGGTTAGAGATAAACTACAGTAAGATAAAAAAGTTAGCCTACATGATCGTCACATCAGTAAAAAAACTTAGACCATACTTTTAAGCTCACACAATTCATATATTAACCAACCAACCGCTCAAATAAGTCTTATAGAAGCCAGAGTTATTAGGTAGACTAATCAAGTGGGCAGTAGAGCTTAGTTAATTTGACGTGCATATACTTTTTAAGTTGGCTTTGAAATATTAAGCATTGACGGACTTCATCATAGAGCTCATATCGACTTATTGTGAAAAACAACTTAAAAAGAATAAGGAAGTTAAAAAAGAGAAAATGTGGAAACTTTTTATTGACGAATTGATTACTAGCCACAACAGTGGAATGGCCTCATCCTGGTTAACCTGAAAGGCTTGTGATATCAATATGCCCTGAAATTCAGATTCAAAGTGTCTAAAATAAGGTCTAGTATGAAGCATTGATAGTCGACTTAAAACTAGCAGTCAAGTTAAATGTCAAGAATATAATTGTATATAGTGATTCTTAGTCAGTGATCAATTAGATAAACTATGAGTTCAGAGCTAGAGAAGAAGTAATCCAAAAATACTTAAACAAAGCATTTGCTTTTGTCACTGTTTTCACAAAATTGAGGTAAAAAAAATATCAAGGTTAGAAAACTCGCTAGCAGATTCCCTATCTAAGCTAGCTTCAAAGATGATAACAAAAAATTTAGACCAAGTTCTAGTGAAAAAATTGGCACAGAAAAACACCGAGAAGAAATAGGTTAGACAAGTCGAAGAAAAATAAACTTGGATGACCTCGATCAAGGTATATCTAACCACATGAGAAATGCCTAAGGACAAGGTTTGAGCTAAAGCATTGATGAACAAGGCTCTTCGGTATATTATGATCAATGAAAAGTTATACAAAAGATCTTTTAACTTGCCCTACCTGATATACGTGGATGACGAAAAAGTAAACTATATACTTAAGAAAATTCATGAAGGGATATGTGAAAATTACCTCAAACCTCAGTCGCTTGCTTACAAGATACTTAGGTTAGGTTACTATTGGCCCACCATTAGAAATGATACAACCAATATAGTGAAAAGATATGACAAATGCCAAAGATTCACCCATGTGTAACATCTTTCATTTGTTAAGTTCACTTTTATCATTAGCCTTTGGTCTTTCATAAAATGAAAGATGGATATCCTCGTACCATTCATCCTAGCCATAGAGCAAAAAAAATTCATTCTACTAGTAATAGACTATTTCATGAAATGGCTTAAAATCGAGGCCTTAGCTACTATAATGGAGGCCCAGTTTGAGAAATTTGTATAAAATGACATAGTGTACAGGTTCGACCTATCTCAGCTTAACGATAAATAATTCAAAAATTTGAAGTTCAAGGAATGGTGTTGTAACCTCCACGTTGACTTAAGATTCATGTCAATTGTAGACACCCAATCAGGTCCGGGCCCGGATCAATTGGGCCTGACCCAGATCATTTGGGCCTGGCCCAAATGGGCAAGGCCCAATTGAATTTTTACCCGTATTTTTTATTTTTTATTTTTATTTTATTTTTTTTTCTCTCTTGTGTATTTTATTATTTATTATTATGTATTAATATATGTATATATATATATTTTTTTTTCATTAGAATAGATTTATATGTATATAGTTATATATTTATTATTATTATATTATTATTCTTATCTTTTTTTAATTATCTGTTCTGATTTTTTTTTTTTGATTTTCAGATATTATTTGAAAATTTTTTATCTTTTGATTTATCTTTCCAATTATCTAGATTTTTTTTTTAATTTTATTTTAATTTTTATTTTGGAGGGCTAGGATTCAAAGTTGAAGACTCCCACTCTGAAGGGGAATTCAATCAGAAGAGTCCAATTGGATTCAAAGACTGAATTCCCGTCCAAAGAGGAATTGGGATTGATCAGAAACTCCTGATCAATCCCTATAAAAGGGACCCCCCTGGAACAGTCAAGAACACACAGAAAACAGAAGCAAAAGCTACTGATTGAGAGAATAGGGGTGTTTAGAGAGCTAAGGAAAAGTTTAGGAGTGTTCTGACAGTGAGAAAAATTTTTTAGAAAAATTTGGCGAAAAAATTTTCTGGAAATTTCTGGGAAATTTCCAGATTCCGGCGAAAATTTCGGCGACTTTTGAATTTTCCGGCAACAATTCCGGCGAACTTTGAAGTTTCCGGCGACAGACCCAGTTTCCGGCGGAGAATCCCAGAAACCGGCGACCATCCGGCCAACTTCCGGCCAATTTCCGGCAAAATTCCCAGATTCCGGCGAATTTTCCAGAATCCGGCACCGTTGTTCTTCAAATTCTAGAGAGAAGGCAGAGAAGAAGGGAAGAAGAGAGAGAGAGGGGAGGAACGGTCTGCTGAAAAACGGAGGAAGGTG